>CM074491.1:1167236-1198631 GCA_037389245.1 Oryzias sinensis
GGAGGGAGAAGGGAGACACCTGCTGGCTGTTTGCAGAACTGCATCTTCAAACTGAAAGCTGTCTGTCAAATTCCTGCAGCCTGTTTGGATCTAATAAATGCTCTTTTGAATCAACTCTGTGTTTTCTATTGATTTCTGTCTTTGACTCTCAAACAGACTTGAATCTTTAGCCTTCCCCCTCATCCTGTTCCAGCTGTTCTAATCTTCATGTGTTTGGTTCCTTCTCAGTAGAAATGGGTTGGAAAAGAGCTTTGGAATGTTCAGGTGGTGCTGATGTCTTTCTAGATGGGGGTGGGCAGAACAGATGAGAGCCCCTCCCTCCTGATTCAGAGGGGAACAGTGGGCAGCAGCTGAAAGGAGGGAGTGGAAATGGGAAAAGTTCTCTGCAGGTTTCTCCTTTCCAAGAACAGAGGGACACGACTCCATGAACAGCAGAATTAAAGAGTTGGAAAACATGCCCAAAGCTGCAGCACCACCTGCAGAAAGATGCTTCCTCTTCAGGCTCCGCCCCTCCACATCAAGAAAGATCAGAGTTTCTGCTGAGCTGCTATTGGAGCTTTTAGGGCAGGGGTGTCAAACTCATTTTGGTTCGGGGGCCACATTCAACCCGTCTGATCTCAAGTGGGCCGGACCAGTAACATAATAGTAAAATAAAGCAGCTTTGCTTTTGTTAATTTACTCAATTGGAAAAAATGCCTCAAATACGTGGTAGCCTAATCATTTATTATTACACATTGCTGTCCGGCATTCTTTCACAGAGGCCAATATATCTTAAATAAAATTAATTTCACTTAAAAAAGGTCTACTCAATTTTACACTGACTGAATATTTTACATCGGACACTGAAGAAATCTTAATAATAAACTCAAGAGGGGCTACAGAAAAAAAATGAAACACCCTACCTAGAATGTAGATGTGCAAATCAATAAAAAATTAAACTAAGTTAAACTTGCTAACATTTGTGAACATAAAAAATTCAGAGTTAACCTCCGTTCTCACCTGAAACTTCACCCAGCCATTAATATCAGGACTTAGATGCTGTGCAGCAACACATTTACTGTCATTCAAGTGTGCAAAAACACAATGAAATGTCCAAGAACCTTTTCCTGGTTTGCTGCCTGAATTTTGTGATAACACCTGCCTTTTTCCTGACCTTTAGAGGGCGCCATCCGTGACCAGCCTGACATCATGTGACCAGTTCACTCCAACATTGTCCAGTGCAGTAACTAGAGAGATCACTATGTCATCAGTGTTGTGTATTGAAGTAGTAATGTTGAACTCCATTACCCAGCATGCATGTGTTACCCAGAATGCATAGAGAATGGTCACGTGGGGAGTGCCCCGAGCAGAGAGCTAGGAAGCGGTTGATAGCCATGCACTGTGTAGTACGTTTAAAGAGACTGTTAAATAAAAAGTCATAGAAACCCAGCGACTGACTTGGCTTACTTTAAGATAAGCAAGACAACACATGGTGTCAGAAGTGAGCAGCAAGATTAAAGAGAAAAAGTCTTGTGAGTGTAAACATGCCGAGGAGCAACAGGCTAACAGAGTGTACTACGTCGAGTGATGGCTACGAGTAGCAGTGACAGTGAAGCGGGAGCCGAGGGTGGAATTGAACAAACAGAAGAGGATTTTGTTCCTGATTTGGTGAATAACGCACAGCAGCAGAGGACTGTGGATGCCCAAATACTCCGACTCGCCATGGATAAGCTAAGTCCGCCCACTTCCATGCAATTGACAGGCAATCTTGCTGATAACTGGAAACGTTTCAAGCAAAGATTTAACATTTATTTGGCAGCAAGTGGAGCAGGGAACGGTGATGAAAAACTTAAGGCTAATATCCTATTGCATGTTATTGGAGAAGATGCTTTGGATATATTTAACAGCTTTCAGCTGGATGAAGCTAACCTGACTCTGGCAGAATTAATGACAAAATTTGAAGAGTATTTTGTACCCACTCAGAATGTGACCTTTGAAAGGTACAAGTTTTTCACCCATGATCAAAAGCAAGGAGTACCTTTTGATCAATACTTAGCAGAGCTTCACACATTGAGCAAAACATGTGAATTCGGGACTCTGAGAGACTCACTAGTGAGGGACAGGATTGTCTGCGGTACAGCCGATAATGGACTAAGAGAAAGACTGCTTAGAGAAACTGGACTTACATTAGATAAGTGTGTTTCTATGTGTCGAGCAGCAGAGACCACAAGAGCACAAGCAAAAGAGCTTCGGAGAGATGAATCAACAGTGCATGCAATACAGAAAGAAAGAAGGAAAAATAAAACATATCCTTAACAAGAGGAGAAACATGCAGGTTTTAAATGTGGCAAATGTGGAAACAGCCACAAGCCAAGATCATGCCCTGCATATGGAAAATCTTGCAATAACTGTGGGAAAAGCAACCATTATGCTAAATGTTGTAAAGCTCCCACAAGACAAAAAGTCCACACAGTTGATGAGGAAGAACAGGAAGACGAGTTCATTGTGGACATGGTGCATGTAGGCACAGCAGAAAAAGAAGAATGGATAGTGCCACTTGAAGTGAATGAAACAATAATTCCATTCAAGATTGACACGGGTGCACAAATAAATCTGATATCTATAGAGGATTACAAAACACTGACAGTGAAGAGCAAAATTAATCCAATAAAAACGAAGGTGACTGGCTACACAGGCGAACGCGTTCCTGTAAAAGGAGGCTGCATTGCAACATTTAAACATAAAAACCAGAAGATACGAGCACAACTACTCGTCGTGGATAAGAAGGTGCAACCAATTCTAGGGCTAAGCACATCTGTAAAGCTGAACTTAGTGAAAAGAGTGTTTGTTGTGACATCACCAGAAGTGACAAATGACAATGACTCGCTCATGAAAGAGTACAAGGATTGCTTTGAAGGACTAGGATGTTTACCTGGAGAGCATAGAATATGCGTGGACAAAAGTGTCCCTCCTGTCGTGCATCCATGTAGGAAAGTTCCATTTGCGCTGCGAGAAAAACTGAAGGACGAGCTAGCACGCATGGAAAAACTTGAGGTCATCAAAAAGATAGATGAACCAACTGAATGGGTCAGCTCACTGGTGGTCATTCAAAAGAAAACAGGAGCTCTCAGAACGTGCCTAGACCCAAGAGACTTAAACAAAGCAATCAGAAGAGAACATTTCAAGTTACCAACCAGGGAAGAAATCATGGCACAGTTTGCTGGAGCTAAATGGTTCAGTAAATTAGATGCCTCGTCAGGATTTTGGCAGCTGAGGTTAGACGAAGAGAGCTCAAAACTTTGTACATTCAATACGCCCGAAGGCAGGTACAGGTTTCTTCGCCTACCATATGGAATTCGATCGGCGCCTGAAGTCTATCACAAGACTATTCACATGATCTATGAACACATACCAGGAGTAGAGACTATGATGGATGACATCATTGTCTGGGGAACTACTCGAGAGGAACATGACAAAAGACTGAGACAAGTGTTGGACAAGACAAGAGAAGTAAATCTGAAACTAAATAAAGACAAATGTGAGTTTGGAGTGAAGACACTTACCTTTGTGGGAGATGTTGTTAGTGAACAGGGAGTGAAGCCAGACCCAAAAAAGACTTCAGCTATAAACAATATGGAAAGACCAACCAACAAAGATGAAGTTAGGCGGTTCCTGGGGATGGTAACCTATCTCGCCAAGTTTGTCCCACAACTGGCAACCCTGACAACACCCCTTAGGAGTCTCCTTGAACAGAAAAATGAATGGATTTGGTCTCATGAACAAGAGCAAAGTTTTCGGAAACTGAAAGAGGTTTTGACACAAGAACCAGTGCTAAAGTTCTATGATCCAGAGAAGAGGACCAGAATTTCAGCGGATGCGTCACAGCATGGCTTGGGAGCAGTGCTGCTGCAGCAACACGATGAGCAGTGGCTACCTGTAGCCTACACATCCAGAGCGTTGACAGGTGCAGAGTCCAGGTACGCTCAAATAGAAAAAGAACTGTTAGCCAGCATGTACGCATGTGAGCGGTTTCATCAATATGTTTATGGCCAAACGTTTGAAGTGGGAACCGACCATAAACCATTGGTGTCAATCATGTCTAAAGCACTGAGTGATTGTCCAGTAAGGATACAGCGGATGTTATTCAGGCTGCAGAAATATGACGTGCACATGATGTACACAAACGGAAAGTACATGTACACAGCAGATACTTTGTCTAGAGCAGTGGACAAAGATGAAAAAGAAGACAGCGGAAAAGGAGCAGAAATACAAGCATATGTGGACATGATTCTGACATCTCTGCCGGTAACTGCTGACCGAACAGAACAAATACGAACAGAGACAAATGCAGATGAAATCATGAAAGAACTGAAAAGAACAATACTCGAAGGATGGCCTGAAAACAAAAAAGAATGCCCTGGAAAAATACAAGGTTTCTGGAACTGCAGAGCAGAGCTCACAGTGGTGGACGACATAGTTTTAAAAGGAAGCAAGTTTGTCATTCCAACCTCACTGCGCAAGCAGATGCTTCAAAAGATACATGAAGGTCACCTCGGAGAGGTCAAGTGTAAACGCAGAGCAAGGGATGTAATGTACTAGCCAAGAATCAACCAAGACATCAGCCAGACGACAGCTTCATGTGAACTTTGCCGCACTTACAGGCCGAAACAACAAGCGGAACCACTGATGTCTCACCCAGTTCCACATAGACCTTATTATAAGGTTGGAACTGATTTGTTTGACTGTAATGGTAAAAGTTACGTGGTGGTAACAGACTACTTTTCAAACTATCCTGAAGTCAGAGCGCTGCAGTCAACATCAAGTAAAGCAGTGATTAGTTTCCTGAAGTGTGTGTTTGCCAGACACGGTGTTCCTTGTGAGCTGTTTTCAGACAATGGAACGCAGTTTTCCAGCAGTGAGTTTGCAGACTTTGCTAAGGATTGGGGTTTTAGACACGTAACATCAAGTCCAAACTATCCAAAGTCCAATGGCTTAGCGGAAAGCTCAGTAAAGACAGTGAAGACTCTCCTGAAAAAAGCACAGGACAGAAATGACTTTCAAAAAAGTCTTCTGATTTACCGGAGTACACCTCTACAAAATGGATTGTCACCAGCTCAGATGCTGATGGGAAGGCGCATTCGCTCCAACCTACCAGTGCATGAAGACTTGTTGACCCCAAAGGCTGCACACAAAGTCAGGAAGGCAAAAGAAGAAATGAAGGTGAAGCAAAAGCGGCTGTATGATCGTAAGGCTAAACATCTGCCTTTCCTAAAGCCAGGAGACAAGGTACGTCTTAGAGATGCTTCCACAGGAAACTGGAGACAACAAGGATGCGTGCAAGAGGAGGTGTGTCCACGGTCTTATAAGGTCCAGTTGGAGAGTGGACTGTCTCTGAGAAGAAATCGTGCGGATCTGCAGCTTCAGCCTATGGTAAAAAACACTACAGTAACAGATACAAACCTGCCGGACTCTGATGCATCTTTAAATCTGACAACAGAAGAGCAAGAACACCCAAAAGAGAGTCTGACAGCAGGGTCTGCATCACCTACTAGGTCGAAACTTTCAGATTCAACCAACTTTCCGGACGTGACAAGATCACTTAGGCTTATTGAGACTTGCTGAAAGTTAAAAAAAAAAAAAAAAAGTGCATAAGAATGTTTCTATTTGAAAATGTTTTGTAAGAAACTGTTTACACATACTGTTGAGATGTTTACTATCTAGGCTTGGTCTAAAGAGAAAAAGGTTTTTCTTTAAAAGGAGGAAGATGTTGTGTATTGAAGTGGTAATGTTGAATTCCATTACCCAGCATGCATGTGTTACCCAGAATGCTTAGAGAATGGTCATGTGCGAGTGCACCGAGCAGAGAGCTAGGAAGCGGTTGATAGCCATGCACTGTGTAGTACGTTTAAAGAGACTGTTAAGTAAAAAGTCATGGAAACCCAGCGACTGACTTGGCTTACTTTAAGATAAGCAAGACAACACAATCTCCATGAGAGCTGCAGAGTGTCTCCCAGTCTGTGGTCTGGAAACAGTCTCTCAGTCTCTCCCTGGCCTCCTCAGTCCACGCTCTCACTGACTTCTTCTTCTTGGGTGGCTCTCTTCTTGCCCTGGGTTTGTATTCAGGAACCAGATGCACCAGGTTGTGATCAGAGCGGCCGAGTGGGGGGAGGGGGTTGGAGTCATATGCGTCCTTAACGTTGGCATACATTAAGTCCAGCGTCTTGTTCTCCCTAGTGTGGCACTTAACATACTGAGTCAAAGTGGGGAGAACGGAGGAGAGCGAGGCATGGTTGAAATCCCCGCTGATGAGAAGCAGCGCCTGCGGGTGCCGGGTCTGCATGCGCGTCACCGCTCCGTGGAGTCGCTCGCAGGCTGCCTCCGCATCGGCCGATGGAGGGATGTACACGTTAAAAATTATAACATGCGAAAACTCCCTTGGGATGTAATACGGCCGGATGCCCACAGCGAGAACCTCGATGTCACGGGAGCAGAACTGTTCCTTCACAGAGACGTGCGCCGGGTTGCACCATCTCTCGTTAATAAACACCGCCAGTCCTCCTCCCTTCTTCTTACCACTGTCTCTCAAACTCCTGTCCGCCCGAACCAGTTTGAATCCATCCAGTGCGACCACGGAGTCCGGTGTGGATTCATTCAGCCACGTCTCAGTGAAACACATGAGGCTACACTCCCTGTATTCCTGCTGTAACCGGGTCAGCGCCGTCAGCTCGTCCATCTTGTTGGAGAGGGAACGGACGTTTCCCATAATGATGGATGGAACGTATGGTCTGTACCTCCATCTCCTCTCCCGAAGCCTACGTCCTGCTCTGCAGCCTCTCCGTTTCCTCCGAATTTCACGTGGAACCTCAGGTCTTTCGGTGTAGAGAGGTGCAGGGCCAACAGCTGATCCCTGGAGTAAACAATGGAGCCATGTGCGAAGCTGAGGGGGTCCCAAACAAGTTAAAAAACAATGAAAAACAGAACGCAAAAATAATAAAATTGGTTTTCTTATGTGCAGACTTGCAAAAGGCATTGACCACATAAAAGAAAAGCCGTAGAGCGGGCCAAAAAACAATAGAAAAGAGAAGAAAAGAGAGAGCTGCTGTAACTAGCTCACAACTAATAACTATAACATCTATATCTGTGATCTATAACTAGATCACAAAAAATTGAAAAAAAAGGTTCAGAGCTCTGTCTAGTGAATCTAGATGACCCAACTCCCAACGGTAAAGTGATACACTTTCTAACTTAATTATTTGCTTCAGTTAAGATAAATCATTTTTTAGTTAAGTCATCTTAAAAAGAACACGTAGTAATCAGACAGTTATTTTCCTTTCATTCAAATTAATTCAATAAGTAGGTGTAACTTTGGTGCTGCTGTTAGATCGGCACCGCAAAGGATTCTGGGATATCATTCCCTTTGCCTGTCTGGACGGATTTGGGTTGAAGTGTGGCTTTTTGACCAAATGTATTTAGTTGTTTAGCTGTTTTACTGTGTTTTGCTGAGTTATTTTGTCCTACTATAATAAAGCATCTGCACCATGAGTGAGAGGATGAGTTTATATAGCAGCCCTATATAAACTCAATGCATTTATGCACTCTGCATATTGTTTTGTTCTTTCTAAATGAGTATATCTACCGGCTCAAACTTAAAGATTTGAGAGTTCAAGTATTATAATCAATTAAGATTGAAAAAATATGAATTGAATTGGAGTAATATGACATTTAGTTAGATAACTGGGCTTAGAGGCAGAAACGAAAAGATTTGATTAGAGACAGTGATCAGCAGGATTCTGTTCAAAACCGTTTTCAATCAAATGACTTCCAGTGTCAACCTGGTTGCTTTAGCCCATAAAGTGACTTATTTTTCTTCATTTTCTTCTCAAAACCTTCTGGTTGTTCCACAAATATTTCAGTCTCTTGGAGCGTCCAAATAGACTGTCTGTACATCCATTTGGTGTAGGATTGAACCTTCCTGTGCTGATTTCTGCATCACTTGTCATGTCTGCAGTGGGTGAAAAAGTCTCACTGAAATCTGTCCCTTCTTTCTGGTTATAGCCTTTAGCCACACACCTTACTTTATATTTATCACCTCCATCAGCGTCAGTTTTAACAGCATAGACCCCCCCCCCACAGGTAACTTAGTGAGGGTGAAAGTCTTGCTGTCTATCAGTGACTCCATTTCTTCCTCCATAGCAGCTCTGACTCAGCTGATGCTACTGGAACAGAAATCTACACACATTTGGAAATGTCAATACATTCAGTGTCATAGTCTGATTTTTATTGAACATTTGCAGAATACAATACAAAAATACAACATTTATAACAACACAAGTCTGAATACAAAATAAATTTGTTTTGACCCTCTGAAATTTTAACTATTAACAGAAATAGAAGTAAAAACCAAACTAAGCAAACACAGAAATCAAAAATTAAACAAAGAAATGAAAAAAATAGAAATTTGAGGGTTAACTTATGTCACTAAACCAAAAGATTTACAGATGTTTTTTTGTATGCTAACAGTTTTCATCATGGTCCTGTGAGCGGAATCCTCTCTATATTTTGTTTTCTCTTTTGACTTTAACATTTCTCTGTAATCCTCATTTTTTAAATGTTACTCCTTTCTGTCTGTAACTTGAATCTTTCAGGTATTTTTTTTCCGGATGACGTGCTTTAACATCCTCTCGTTTTCTGCGTAGATTTTTCCTTTAACCTTTTTTGCTGTTTGTTGTCTTTTTTGGTCTAACAAACATTTAGAAGTGAATTTTATGCATTTGCTCTGGCTGTCAATCATTGAAGTTGTCTGTAGAACAAATGTCACCTATTTCATGTGAACGCATGTAATATGTTTTTGGTTGTTTGTTGGCAGAAGGACAACAACCAGCACAGCGGTCCTGTTGTGGATCTTTAACGCACACAACAGTCTAAATGTGTTCCACCACAATTTTCTATATAAATGGCGTTTTCAGATAATTTATGACCGCTTCTCTGGTGCCGAAGCCACCTACCATGAAACAATACAAAAACATTTACTCCTAATAAATCAGCCGTGGCTTGAATTTCTACGTCTGTTGTCCAAACACTAACAAAACACATTCTAGATTTGGTGATGTAATCAGCCACAGAGGAGAACTCACGCCCAATTACCCAGCTGTACAGATCGGGGTTTGCTTCCAATTGTTTCACTTCAGCTAAGCGAATTTTTCTGTGGCTGTTTTGGGATCCGCTCACAGCCTGAGAGATGGCCCTAAAGTAACAATTTCCATCTCCAATGATTCTTTGGTTGGTGCAGGGGGGCCCTAACAAACCAATGGGAGGAGCAGGTGGGGCATTAAAATTTTGGAACTCAATAATTAACTTTGAGCACAGAGCCTGGCAGACATGCCGATTTAAAGGGTTAAAATAGAAAATTTCCTGCTCAGGCTCACTAAAAATTACATCCTGATCCTCCAGAGCAACATCATCAAATTTCACTTTCTTCAGGTTTTCGACTGAAGGGTCTGCAATATCAATTTTTGAATCCATTTTTCGTTTTGTTGCTGTCTTTTTAGGTTCTACTGAAGTGTCATGGAAGAGGCTCTCTTTGCAGAGGTTCAGGGAGTTACTTTCTGCAGGACTTCCTAAGAAAGGGCTAAATGATTTGGAAGCAGAAAAAACAACACCAACTATTTCAAACTCTGTGAGGACAATGCCCTCGACTGACCTCTGCAGGTAGTCGTGAACTTCACCCACAGAGTCAAAAAACAAAACTACACTGGATCCATCAGGGACCCTCATCCCTTCAGGACTGCGAGAATGGGAGTCTACAATAGCCCAGCGTCCATTCTCAGCAATGACGGCACACGTGTTCTCACACAGTGTCAGCAGACACGTGTTGTACTGTGCCGTCATCCTAGCCAACCCCTCCTTCAGGGGAACCAACACACCCACATCTACAAACTCACCTGAATTGATTCTAGCATCCCCGCTAACAATTTCCCCAAAAACACAGGACAGTTCAACCCCATCTACCACTACTTGATCTGGAAGATCAGTCGCTCTCAGAAAACCTGCAGAGTCAGTGATTTTGTTCTGTCTCTGCAGGTCCGAGTAAACCTGATCTCCAGCAAGCAGCACAGAATCCAACTCACAACTGTCCCACTGAAACACACTTTTAACAGTGTGCTTGGCGGCAGCCACCAAAGAGATGGCCATGCACTGCCGCCCACTGTTGCTCCCAAACAGCTCACTGCCCTGGTGGAACGATCCTCTGATGCTGGGGAACTTTAACGTACCAGCAGCAGGAACAGGACCAGGCTCCTGGACCTCAGAGGTTACCAGCTCATCATCCGAGGAGCCAAACGTTACACCAACCTCCATGTCAACTGAACCAGAGTCTGACACGGCCTCAACACTACAACTGGCAGGAGCAGGAACCACTTCACTCAAGTTTTCAGAGGGACCAAACAAGATTACAGGGTCTGAACTTGGCTGAACCGCACAGCAGATGCAGGAAGGAGAACAGCTCTTTCCTTTGCTGCTCTTCTTACCTCCTGCAGCAGGCCGTCCACGCTGCTGCTGGTCCTTAAGGAAAAGAGGAGAAAAAGAAATTACTGTCAAGGAAAAAACATAAATGCTATTTTTCTGTATTAAATCATAAATCGAACCTGAACACCTAAAATCAAATTCATAAATGTACTGGCCATTAATTTAAGGCTTAGGAAGCATTTTGATCATATTTGCCCAAGAATCATGTCTGTTAATAAAGGAGCACACAACAAAAGCTTAAGTAGGAACACAAACAAACATGTCAAACTTAAAATGACCATAAATAAAATCACTCCTAAAGACTATTGAGCTTTTCCCTTTTCTCCTCTCACCTGGTCCACAGGCCGCTCCACCGTCATGTCCTTGGTAGGAGACCTAGGTGTCACCCCCACGCGGTCCCGCATACAAACATGTAATGTATTTAATGTCAGACTTTTACCATGAACTAGGTGCTGCAGCATTTTGACTCCAGCACAGTCCAGATCTGACGGGTAAAATTTGTCCATCAGATCCAGAATAGCGGGGCTGAAGCGCACGGGCGACACCGGGAGAGGAGGAGCCTGTGGAATAGAAAACACAGAAATGTTATCATGTGGACACGACAAACACACTGCAGTTTTATTTTCCTAAAACTGACCTGCTTTCTATGGATAAGAAGAAAAAAAGAGAACTATGTAGACACTTGAGAACTATGTAGACTCTAGTCCCTTCCTTGTCCCACAGACCTGCTCTGCACACGCCACTTCTGGTCTGGCTTTCAGGAAGCTGGATTCACCTTGAACACATGGACAAGTTTAAAAGAGGAAAATTCATTTCGTTTGTATGAAATAAGCTGATGCTTACCTTTGCCTTCCCTACCTTGCAAGCCCACTCAAAAGGGTTGGTTGGAGGAGGGGACACAGGGTGCTCCCTCACAACCACCTTAGGAGCGACTCGCAGGCCGGGGCGACGCAGGAGGAGGCGCCTGGACCTCTGGCTCCACCAGCTGCAGAGTAGAGTAGTTCCACAGCAGGGAAGCCAGAAGGACCATCCCTCCATCGTCACTCAGGTGGACCTGAGAGACCCCCCCCCCCCCCAGATTTGCTTATATAGATATGGTTGTACTTATCGTACTGAGAAAGGCTGTCTGCATCAAAACAACCAGAACCATCAACCAACCCCATCGCGGGCCCACAGTGCCAAGTCGTCAAAGTTGAAGTGCTCAGCAACAGACAGGTACTTAATACCTGCACAGGAATGAAAGTTAGTGAACTGTTCCCACAGACGATAATCTACATCCGCCGCCATCCTGTTGAAGTCTTGTTGAAGAAATGTCTGCAGGTCACAGTGAGACGGATCTGCGGTGGTCTGGCGGTTTACCATCCCCCCTGAACACTAATCATCTTTTTATCTTTATTTGTAATTGTGTGCCTTTTATTGATATAGTCAATTTTATTCTTGTTTCAGGAGGTGGGAAGCTGAGGTGCTGGACTGCTGTGTCTGGTGGGGGGTCCCAGTGTGGTTTCCATCACGTGTGCAGTAATTCACAAAAGGGTGTTTGCTTTAGTTGTACGTCGTTTAACCACCTCGGTAAGCTCCTCCTCCAGAATATTTTAACTGACTTTTATTAAGGATTTTTGTTTAATTAAAAGGTTTAACACTGTTTTAACTGTAACCAAATTCATTTAGAAATGTCTAATTTGACAATTAAAATGGATCAACAGAAATGCTTTTTCATTTTCAAAATGTAGCTGCATCAAAGGACTCGAAATGAAAATGAAACTTCAATACCTCAATATGCATTTTTCATTTTCTACTTAAAAAACGCTTATTCTATGTCGTAATTAAAACGAAAATGCAAAGAGGGGATTGCATTTTTATTTTCACATCCATCACTTGGAAGCACCGCGGTTTATCGTAACCTCCCTCTAGACTAGCTTTGTCTTTGGACTGGCAGACGCTTTTGCGGCCTGCGGGCTCTTTGCAGCCCCCAAGATGATATTTTGTGGCCCTAAGTTTAAAGTTAGTGTATTCTGCCAGTTTTTTATAAATGACACTTTTTCAGTGTTCAAAGATCTGCAGAAGAACTTCTTCTTTTCTTCCTGGAGCTGATTGTTTCAAAGCTGTCTGCTGACATTTGTGCTCCACAAAGTTCTGCTTGCAGCCATCAGCTCTTCTTTGTGTCTTTGCTCCAACAGACTCCTTTAAAGCGCGTGCAGAAGAAGCAGCCGTGCACGCTCACATGCACTCTGAGTCCTGCTGCTGTGCTTCAGCAGATTCAGCTGAGAGTCCAGCGGCTGATGTGGATGCTGCTCTGACAGACACATCCTCACCTTTTCATCCACGAGCAAAGATGCAGAGTTTCCTGTGAAGCTGCAGCTTGTCAGTGAAGCTCTGAGGAGAATGATGACAGGCTTCAGGACAACAGTCAGCCAATCAGAGCAGCAGAAGCTCCAACAGGTGAAGATGACAGGAAGCTGCTGCTCTGAACAGGACTGAAGCTCCTGCTGCTCTTTCTGCTGCTGTGCTGCATCACTGACTGACAGACCAGGATCAGGAGACACTCCTTCATCTCTGTCTCTACACTTTCTCTCTGCAGGTGGAGGTAAAGAGTCTGATGTTCCTCCTGGAGGAGCAGAGAGGAGCAGCAGCAGCAGCTGATCTGCAGAGATGTTGTGACTGGACGGTGTTCCTGGGAGGTGGAGAGCAGAGTGATGGAGGAATCAGAGGAAGTGGAGATGAGTGTCAGAGCTGCAGCAGGAACTGATCTGAGATCAGCTCCACTGTCTCTCTCAGCATCAAGTGGACAGTTATTGTGCTGCAGCTCCCCCGGTGGACTGATGGAGAACTGCACTTCCTCTTCTCATTCTAACTTGGAGTGTTGATCTGAAACATGGGTTGGATTCAGATGTTCAGCAGCTCCAGGATCCGGAGAAAAACAGACCTGCAGACAAACAGATTCTTTTCTAGATCATCACTTTCTTCTTTGATCTCCATTTGATGGACAGATGTGAGTTTGGGATGGACCAATCAAGGATTGAGGGAATTATTGATCAGACAGAACATTTCTGGATGACATAGATCTATGTGTGGGTCAGGCGTTGGATCATGGTTCTGTCTCTGGAACAGGGACAGAACCAGAACTCTGGATCACTAGATTCTGGTTCCAGATGTTTCTCACTTGATTTCTGTTCTCCAGAAACTCTCATTGACAAACAAACACAGAGTTTCATTCAGAAACCTCCAACATGGTCATGTGACCAGAATGTTCATAGTGGAGACACGGACAAACGCTGTGGTCACATGACTCACTGGTCTGGATTCAAGTCCTTTGAAGTCCGTTTTTGGAGCAGAAATCCCGTCTGATCTCAGTTAGTGAACAAAAGTCTCTCAGTTGAATCATTTTTCTATCATCTCTGTTCTGTTGATGATCAAATATTGACTCATGCAGTTTGAAAGACTCAGAGTTTTGCTTTGATTGATGTTTTCCACAGTTTTCTGACTGAACTTCCTTTTTCTTTGTTGTTTTGTGGGTAAAACTCTGTTCTTTTTCATGCTGACAGCATTTTTAGCTGCAGAACATTTAATTTAAATTAAATATTGACACTTTTAATGAGATATATATTTGCTATTTATTTCAAATTTTAAAGAATTAATGTCACATTTATTTAATTAATTAACTATATGTATTATTTCAATGAGTCTCTTGTGGTCCTCCAGACTCCTTAGACATTTTCTCCAATGATCACAGAGTTTATTGATGTTTGATGAAACCCATAACTCTTGGAAACGTATAAAAGGCTCCTTGTTGTGTTTGTATTCCTGCAGGCCTCCCAGCATTGGATGACTGAAGAGGAAGATCTCTGCAACCAGCAGAGGAACTTCAGGGTGAAACAGGAGGAACCAGAACCTCCACAGATTAAAGAGGAACAGGAGGAACCAGAACCTCCACAGATTAAAGAGGAACAGGAGGAACCAGAACCTCAACAGATTCAAGAGGAACAGGAGGAACCAGAACCTCCACAGATTAAAGAGGAACAGGAGGAACCAGGAACCTCCACAGATTAAAGAGGAACCAGAACCTCCACAGATTCAAGAGGAACCAGAACTCTACAGTTTAAAGAGGAACTGAACTCTGCATATTCAAGAGGAAGAGAGGAAACTAGATCCTCCACAGATTAAAAGAGGAACAGAGGAACCAGAACCTCCACAGATTCAAGAGGAACAGGAGGAACCAGAACCTCCACAGATTAAAGAGGAACAGGAGGAACCAGATCCTCCACAGATAAAGAGGAAATCCAGGGGAATCCTTGTGACCACAGATGAAGATCAGCTTGATCTGAAGCAGGAGACTGGATACCTTGATGGAGATTCTACTTATGAGGAAGAGAACAGTGAAGCAGATCTAAACAATCAGCAAGAGCTTTAATGTAACTGATAGTCAGATGAAGAAGGAAACCAACATGAAGAATCAACATCAACTACAGATGAAGAGACAGAATCAACATCAACTACAGATGAAGAGACAGAATCAACATCAACTACAGATGAAGAGACAGACCCACCGAACAGAGATCAGAGGAAGAGGAGGGACATAAGTCATGTCCAAAGTGTGGACAGCTCTGACATGTCAGCAGGTCAGTGTGACTCTGATCTTCATCTCCACACTATCGGTATGTTCTATCAACAACGGTTCTATCTTGAGCTTCCAAGTTTCCAAACATGCAGTCCATCAACAGCGTGTCCTGGAAGAGTCTCTTCTGTCCCTTCCAGTTGAAAAAAGACAGAAGACACTGTTGGTCGCGCAGCCCACAACATTCTTCAAATCAGATGATCTTTAGTTAGTCCCTCTCCAGCTAACTACAAACAGGAAACTCTCATTGATCAAAAGAGAAAATTGTTAGCAGATAAAAAGTCCAATCTGTTTTGTCGCCTGTAATTCTAAGTTTGTAGTTCAGTTTTTTCAGCAGATTTTCTGTCAAACCCAAAATCCATCTAAACCTCTTTTGATGTCTATGTCTCAATTCCAGACATTCAGACAGACTTATTTCCAAAACTACATTTCAAGTTAAAACATTAAACTTTCATATTAAGGCGAGGGCTGCAAAATATCATCTGGCCTGTGGCCGCAAGTTTGAGACCCCTGCTGTACACTCTGGCACTGGTACACCAGCCGCAGGTCGGAAGAACGAATCAATAGTTTGCTTGCTCATAGCTCAAGACGCATATCAGGTTGTGATGATATTTGTCTCCGTTTCCTTCTCACAGATGTTTACGATGGTCGACATTGGGCTGCCCCTTCATGCATTTTAGCCACTTACAGGCTTTCCCTATTCTTCTCTCACTAGGCTGGGCGATATGGCCTAAAAACAAAATCTCAGATTTTATTTTATTTTATTCGATTTCCGGAGTGTTTTTCCCAACTCCCCAATCAAATGCAAGACAAATGTAACCCCATTTCTGGGATAAATAATAAATAAATAAACACACTCTGGAATCAAAGTTACATAAGATTTTTCTTCTTCTCACTCCCTTTTTGGACTTGTTTAAATAATTTTGTCTTGGTTTTTGTCTAATTTTTTATTCTACACTTGTTTTCACTTGTCCACAATAAAAGGCTACTTCTTACTTGAGGTCCCAGCTGTGTTTTCAGTCCCAATTCTGTGGGTCTAGACTAAGAGGAGACAAACATTCACCTTGACAGTAGCACCATTTTAAGGATTAACATTACAGCTCATATCTGGGGTCTAAGGTTTTAATTAAATTAAGAACCCTGTCTTCTGCACAGATGATCATGAAGCAGGAGTCATGGCAAACATTAATTCATTTAATCGATTTATCGCCCAGGCCTACTTCTCACACGCATTGGCCGCCTCATAGACAGGCATCACTCAATGAAACGCGAGTGTGTGCTCGCGCCTCATGAGTGTATGTTAGCGCAGCGCCGTGATTCATTGATTATTTCACTGGATCATTGACGTGCCCCTTCCACGTTTAATGTTTAAAATATACGGAGGGTGGGGGAGGCAAATTTACTGGTAGCACACTGAATGTAAAATTTAGTCGCACACTCTCAATTTTGGTCGCAAATGCAACCATTTTGTCGCAGTCTGGAGCCCTGAAATACAAGAAGCAGACATCAAGTCTAGAGTCTCCTATTTAAAACATAAAATCAGTAGGAACACTCTTTCCACGGCTAATGCTTTAACACGATAGCGCCTAATGCTAACCCTTTTTCAGGTCCTTGTGCCAAGAAAAAGCACTGGCCACACAGGATTAAAAACTGCGAGTGAGTTATGCCCCTAATAATAATCATAACAGTAATAAAAGCACATTTAGAAGATTGTCTCCTGCAGCTTCCCGTTGATTTTGCTGTTACAGGACAGCTACAGCCCCATGAACAACACTAACAGACATTATGTTTTTTTTTACTTCATTTGTGAGTCATATGATGCAGTTACATTTAAAAATGAAAAAACATTTATTTTAATCCACTTTTGATTGTCAAAATTAGATAAATTAATCAAATTGAAGCATCATTTATCAAACATTTTTTGAAAATGAAATGTCAAATACTATTTTCTTTATCATTTTAATTAAGTGACAGAATACGTGTTGAGGAAGAAAATGAAAAAGCTTTATGGATTGCTTTTTCTTTTTAATTTTGAGTAAACAAATACAGCTTCATTTGAAAATACAATAATAATGATCCTGTGTTTTGAACTGTTGTCAGAGATGACAGGCGCCGAGATGTGGGCTCATCTGTGGATGAAACGTGAGTGCATGAGTGGGAAAAGCACAAAGCAGATCTGTTGCACATGTTTATGACTGCACAGCTGTTTTTTTGTCATGTCAGTCATTTTCCATCTAATTACTGAAATGATTAAGATTGACTGCAGTTTTTCGCCGTTCATTGACCTGTCTTGCAGTCGAGAAATGGATTCAAGTACGATTTCATTCCAGAACTAAGCAAACAACAAGCTATTTTCATTCAGCCTTGAATCTCTTTTTGCTGTTCATGAAGGCCAGTATGGGGTGTTGTAATTTTAGGTCAAACAGGAATTATATTATTCAGAAATGCTGAGGCTATGTATCCCATCGCATCACATTACTTCATAATGCATCTTGACCAATCAACATGTCCTGAATTTCGGCCGGTCGGTTCTGACTCGGGCTTTAAGATCTTATCATTTACGCTGATTTTGCTGTTCCAGGACAGCTACAGCCCCTTGAACAACGCTAACAGATTTCACTATGCTAAACTTTTGGCTTTTGCTGGTTGGATCAACAGGCACTGATGTCATTGCCCCGCCTCCCCGTGGAAATGCTAACTGGAATTGTGTTATGCAACACTAGTCGCAGGGTGGATGTGAAAATGAAAAGGCAATCCCCTCTTTGCACTTTTATTTTAATTATGACACAGAATAAGTGGTTTTTGGCAGAAAAGGAAAAGCATTTTGAATTTTTTTTTAATATATGGAGTCATGATGCAGTTACATTTTCAAAATAAAAGCATTTCTTGTTAATCCATTTAATTGTCAAATTAGATATATTCACTGTAACTGAATTTTGCTACAAATTTAATACAGAATTTTTTGAAACTGAAATGTCAAAACTCATTTTCTTTATCATTTTAATTAGGTGACAGAATAAGCAGTGTTGAAGAAGAAGAAGAAGAAAAATCGGTTTGGCTGATTAATTTTTTAGTTTTCGAGTAAACAAATGCAGCTTCATTTTGAAAATGAAAAGCATTTCTGGTTTTGTCTATTATTTTAATTATAAGTACACAAAAGCTACCATAGATAATATTGTCCTAAACAGAATTCATCAGACTGCTTTTGTCAGAGTCAAGACCATCACAAATACAAGAGAACCAGGTCCAATAAAGGTTGCATACATGCCTACACCATGACATTACCACTACCATGCTTCACTGATGACATGGATGTTTAGGATCGCGGAGCAGTTCCTCTTTTTCCTTCTTATACTCTTCTCTTTCCATGACTCTGGTATAGGGCTGTGACGATAACCGCATCACCGCACTTTTTTTTTTTTTACATTTTAATATGGTGCGTGATTGGAACTATAATAAACACATCAAACACATTCATCTTTGCTGATAATTTACTTTTTCTGCTAGTCCTGTGTTCAGACTTCCTCTTTCTTCCAGACTGTCCTCTCCTTCTCCCACTGTGCCTGTCACTCTCTCTCGCCTGGGCGCCAAGGCCTTCACTGCCTCTGCTGCACGTGGCTCCCTTTACACACAGAGGCTCGCTTTCAGAAGCTAATACATCCTCATTCTAAAGGCCCAGACACACCGGGACGAATATTCGCAGGCGCGTTATTCGCAGGCGCTACATCGCCTTTGTGGTCACACTCCAGGCGGTTTTCGGTGACGAGTGAGCCGCTCAGCATGCAATTTCATTCCCTGACATTAGATGGCGCTTAACAAAACAGAAATACACCTGTACACAAGGTGGTCGCCACTCAGAAGAAGAGAGCCAGTGTTTACGCGCTTGTCAGAATCATACAAAGAAAACATGAATATTTCAAGCACCAGTAGCTTCAGCTCCAGCTCCAATCTTGAAGAAAATTCATTGTTCTGTTGAATGATGAAAGACGCCAGTAAAGACGATTTTGGGTACATCCCATAATTACAAGAAGAGAAGAACATGGTGAGTTTTATTGAATGGTACAAGAGCTGAAAATGTATCATGAGCGTTTTCGGGGATATTTTAGAATGTCCGTCATTATTTCTTTTTATGTCAGTGTAGCCGCATTTACGCCTATCTTCTTTATGTATGTGTGTGCTCAGAAAGGCAGTTTTGTGTTTGAGCGCACCCAAGTTGTGTTTTACTGTAACTTCAGAAGCTCCAGACACGTGTGCAAAAGCTCCATTCTCATTGGTTAAGGTAGTTTTGACGCGCGGGCCAAACCAAAAAAACAACCCGAGGCGCGGTGCGACGCTTGACGCGGGCGTTGGCCGGTGTGCACATTCACATTGGTGCCCTTTGTTTAGTCAGGAGGTGTTAAACGTCTGCAACTATTATGTGCAGCGCAAAGTTAACATGTCTGTATAAACAAAGGCGGAGCCTCCTGCCCCGTGTTATTAATGGGTGTCAGGCTTCATGGCTACCGGAAAGGTGACAAAGTGTCTGCAGTCTCGTTTATTACTGGGCAATATATAATATTCTGAGAAGATGTCTGTACCAGAGAGCACAGGTGAGATTCTCACAAGTGTGCCAGAGTTAAGAAGAATCAATACACTCTATAACACACGCGGTGCGCACCTTCCTACACAAGACGCTCTGTGTCATTATTACACACACATTAGTCAATCTACAACACCACCTATAGTTAGTAGTTAGTTCACAAGCAGATAGGTTGTTGTTAGTTGTTACTGTTATTTGTTAATAAAGAATAAATACTGTAATTTTATTTATTTCATGCATGCCGGGGGGATTTGGTGTTTTTTTTATTCTATTTTTTTATCTTGGTCTCTTGTTCATAGATGTTGTTTCAGAACTGTGAAGACTGTTTTAGATGTTGTTGGCAACCTGGTCTGGCCTTCCTGTTTTGAGGCTCACTAAGGTTTTACATCTTGTGGTAAACCCTCCATTTAGGAGTTCAACAGGGACAGAATTATTCCTTCATCCACCTCAGTTTATTTCTGTAATCGCTTCAGGTCGCTTGTTTCATGTTTGAGCTCCTCGCATTTCTTCTTCTTAAGAATGTTGTAATTGTTATAAGGAGGGAATAACACACCTGGCCATGGGAACAATTAGCTGAGAATTACTTACATTACTTTTGGTTTCTTAACAAGTGGAGGCACATATGCAAACTGTTGTACTACACACCGCTCACCTCCGATCTGGAAGTAATACCTCAAATTAAAGCTGACGGTCTAATCTTATTGTGGTGGCTTATAGAACCATAAATGTTGGAATTCCTGTCTTGTCCTTAACATTTACAGACCTGATCATATCAGGATTATTATTTTGTTGGAATTAATTAATTATTTAGTGGAAACGAAAAACCTTTTTTTTTTTACTTGTCCTGTCCAACAGCTGGGCAGACAGATGAGAGCTGAGGGCCTCTGTGTTGGGACATATTTACTTTAACAACAGGTTGTTAATCTTCAGACAAACCAGAGGCATGTCTGAATTAAACCCTTGAATTGAGGCCAAACTTTATTAATTTCAACCATGTTTGCATCTTTGGTGTTGGACCAGACGGAAAAGGAAAGAAGGGAAGAAGAGAGAGGATAAAGAGAAGGGGGATAGGAGGGTGATAATAGAGGGGGTAGAACCATGAAGCAGCCTAAAGCAAACAACTTTACTGATGTTTATCATTATGGTAAGGCTCATGTAAAACAATCTCAAAGGGCAGGGCCTGTCCACACACACATTCAGATGTTATAAACACACCTGTTAACTGCAAAGATGTCCACATGTCAACATGTACAGAAAACATGCACACAATACAGATATTGTTCACACACGCATACTCATGCCTTTAAACCAACTAGTGTGAAATATTTCATTCATTCAGTCATGCAAACTGTTAGTGCAAGGTGAGCTAACACCTGTGCTCAGGTGAGTGTTTATGTTCTTCTAAAATGGATGGTGGAATGAAAAGAAGGAGGGAGAGTGTCCAGCCATCCCCACACCAAGACCCCCGCCGCAGCGGCAGCCAGAACCCCCTTTTTTTTAACCCATGGCAGATCACGGCTCCGTTAGTAATTCATTACGCTACTCCATTACTGACAAAAGTAACTAAATTAAAGTAACTTGTTACTATGTAATTCATTACCTCCCAACACTGTTTGTTAGTAGTCAAACGATGAGGAGCTGTCCAAAAGTCTACGCTAAAAAGCATAGACTATATCACCACTGGACATTAGAGTCGCCCCCACTTCCAAATAGGAAGTAGCTGCTGTCGCCAAACTCCAATAGACCTCTATAGATAAATAGGCAGCTGTTACTCAGTCATTCTAAATAGACAGAATCACCATTCTTGCTGTGAAATTCCTTCTTAATATCTTGTGGGTAATCTTTAGTTTTTTCATAACATTTTTTCTTTGAAGTGCCAGTTATCTCAAGCTGTAAACTGACCAATCAGATGCCTCAGTGAAAGGTGTAGGCCCGCTGGCCCCAATTTAACGCTTTGATTGACAGCTTCTTCCCGAGCAGCTTTCAGTGATGTGGGCTTAGACTTGAACTAGCTTATATCATGATTGTCAACTGGTTCTTCTAAAAACGTGACTAGACCACCTGACTAATCACTGCTTGTCTGGGCTCAAAATGGTGATTAGATTTGCTTGTTGTTATTGACAAAAAGATTATATCAGAACATTACATTGTTGGCTTTTCCAGTATCTTTTTAGAGCTTATTAAGCATTTTGGACCAATCATGAACCATATTTACAAAAAGTAATTAATTGACATACAGTTATCTTTGATGTAGTAGGACAACAGGGTCATGATTAGTCAGTACAGAGTTTGGTGAAATTAGCCTGTATCTTCAGAGCTATTTAGCATCTTTATTATGACTCATTTCTATTAAATGTGATAAAATATAATGGGGCTATTGACTTTTTCACAAAAAGATTGTAGCATGAATATGCTGACGAGTCTCTGTTACCATATAACTGTAGAAATTCATTTGTTTTAGAGAGATGATTGATTTTACTGAATGGTCTTTCTCAGATATTGCACTTTGTTGACAACAGTCTCTGGCAGCCGTCTTCTGCCGTGGTTCTCACATATTCTCAAAGAGATCACTTCTCATTAAAAGTCAGGAAAATATGCCAAACTTTACAGGAGAAGATTTTCACACACAGATGCAGACTTTGGTTTGCCACATTCTATTTTACAAGTTCACATTAAATCTTTCAAGCTCATCCATTTTGACACATTTTTACCATATGAGCTGCCAGTAGCACTTCTAGGCTAACACGCACACATAAACACACCCACCAACACCACTATAGGCAAGTTTCTGACCCCATTTGATGGTCCCAGACTTCGGTCCTGGAGATGATTTCTAAATAAAATGAATACAATAACAGAAATGTGAATGTAACTTTACTAGCAGCATATTCCTAACATAACAGCTGGTGTTGGGCTGAAAAAAGCCTCAGAGACTGTGTCAAACATTTACTATAGATGCTCGATCTTTACTGTCAATAATGACAAGAATCTAAAACATAATTGTTTTCAGACTTTTTTTTTGTAATTTCATATAAAAATAATTGGAGACAGAATCAGGTTAAAAGTACATTTTCTGTCAATCCCTCTGTCCCCTTTCTAATAAATCTATTTATTTCAGTATGATTTAATTTGAGCATACAGTTAAATGACACAAAGCACCCGTTTGTACCATTTGCGAATTATTTATCTGCAATTAATTTCCCTAAAAACAAATAAAAATATTATTTTCTTCTATAACTGGTTCAGACTACAGTTATTGACCTAAAAAGTTCTCCTCATATGGGGAGGTGAGGGGGGCCTTTTTCAGCACAGTTTGATACTGTTGTGTTAAAGAAAATAAAAACTTTTTTTAATAAAAGTTTTTAATGTGCATATACTGAATGATACTGCAATCATTTGTATTGATAATTAAGAATAAATAAAGTCACCATAGTATTTAAAAGGACTGTTCTTGTTTCGCAGTTCTCCTCAGTGTTGATGACTGAAGAGGAAAATCTCTGCATCCAGCAGAGAACTTCAGAGTGGAACAGGAAGAATCAGATCTCACAGATTAAAGAGGAACCGAGGGAACTCTGCATCAGTCAGGATGAAGAGCAGCTTGATCTGAAGCAGGAGACTGATACCTTGATGGAGATTCCTACTTATGAGGAAGATGAGAAGAGTGAAGCAGATCTAAACAATCAGCAGAGCTTAATAACCAATAGTCAGGATGAAGAAGGAAACCAACATGAAGAATCAACATCAACCCAGATGAAGAGAGACAGAATCAACATCAACTACAGATGAAGAGACAGAATCAACATCAACTACAGATGAAGAGACAGCACCAGAAAACAGAGATCAGAGGAAAGAGAAGACACAGAAGTCATGTCCAAAGCGTGGACAGCTCCTCACATGTCAGAAAGCTCAGGACATAGATGTTAGAAAAATCTTAAAAAGACTAATCTTGGTGCAAGAAATACAAACAATCTCCAATCAGGTCTGGTAAAATCAAGAATAATTATTGACCCGTTCGACTACATGGAAAATGGGTCTGATGAAAGATGTTATATCTGTAAAGAATGTGGTAAAAAGCTTTAGTAACATATCCTGTGTTCAGAAATCGCCATAAGAATCCATGCAGAAGGTAAGATTTTCTGTGAGGAATGTAATAAAAGCTTTAGTCACAGGATCTAGTTCAAACACACATGAGATGCTCACACAGGAGAAAGGCCTTTTTCTTTGTAAAGAATGTAAAAAAGTTTCACAACATCTCATCTCCAAGACACATGAGAACTCACACAGGAGAAAAGCCTTTTTTCGTGTAAAGAATGTGGTAAAAGCTTAGTCAGCAGTTCTAGTCTCAAAACACACATGAGAATTCAGGAGAAAACTCGTAAAGAATGTAAGAAAAGTTTTAGCTGTATATCTTTCCAAACACACATGAGAACTCATACAGGAGAAAAACCTTTCTAAAGAATGTAAAAATGTTTTAGCCAAATATCTAATCCCAAACACATATGAGAACTCACACAGGAGAAAAGCCTTTTTCTTGTAAAGAATGTAAAAAATGTTTTAGTTGTTCATCTGGTCTAAAAAAACACGAGAACTCACACAGGAGAAAAGCCTTTTTCTTGTAAAGAATGTAAAAAAAGTTTTAGTGATTTATCTTATCTCAAAACACACATGAGAACTCACACAGGAGAAAAACCTTTTTCTTGTAAAGAATGTAAAAATGTTTTAGCTTCAAGTATCTAATCTCAACAAACACAGCGAGAACTCAGGCACCTTTTCTTGACAATGGGGCGATTTAGTGTAACCTAAATTCTAAACTTTTCTAATAAGAGGTCGACCTCTCAACCTCTGTATCAGAATCAGCAGAAGACTTTATTATACAGGAGGGAAAAGTTCTGCATCTCAGAAAAATTGAATATTTTAAAATAAGTTTTTAATGCTCAAAACTTCTGGGGTGAAACCTCAATGTTCTAATGAACTCCATAGCAACCTGAGCTTTCATTTCATGTACACAGAGCCACAGGCTGATGGCCTCCATGTCACAGAGCTCTGGTGCAGTAATTCATAGAGCAGGAGGCACAAGTGAGAATTGATCTAGAAATGAAATTGTCTACATTTAAAAAAAAACCTTTGGTTGTTTTGATGTATGATTTGTTACAGAGGTTCTTTAACTCAACAGCAAGTCAGACTATAGAATGACACAGTTTAGACCGTTGAAACTGCTGTTGTATTTACTTATTTAGTTATGATCGTTGTACTTATTTCCGCTTTTTATTGCTGTTTTAATTCTTACTGACTATTTGGTTTTCTAACTGCTGTATTTCTTGTTTGGCTGCTGTAACAACTGAATTTCTCCAGGGATCAATAATAAAGTCTTGTCTTGTCTTGTCCTGACTTTCCTGAACAGCTTTTTTAGGTTTTCATCTTCTCTAAGCCACAAATATCTACAGCAAAGAAATAAATGATCAATACATTTTAATCTATGTGTAATGATACTAGACAATGAGTTTCACTGCTGACAAAATGTGCAAAACTTGCTTTCACAAAATGAATTATTTTAGATAATAAGAATGAGTTGTTTTGAATCATTAGAGCTAACATCTAGTAGAGTTAACATTTATTGAGATGGTATTTGTTAATATTTGATCTATTAACCTCTTAATCTGCAGCCTTCACTCTTCTGGTACCTTATTAGTATTCTTTTTCTGGTGCAAGTTTACACTAAAATAAAAATGATCAATAAATACTGTTAAGATTTTTTCTATCCTGGCTTTTGTCTTCTATTTTCTTTATTTTTGCTCTGAACATTGATTTGGAGGATTGTTCCAGGTAGGATCAATCTACAGCTGCAGGGGGCAGTATAAGGAAAATGTGAATCCTAATCTATCAGGTAGGTAGATGGGAAGAAGTATTTAACTAGGTGATAGTGTGCAGGTGGGGTTTTGTCTGCAGTCATGGTGAGCTGAACAAACACTTCCAATGCTTGATGACTTCAGCGACCATTGGTATGTTTATTTCAATTTCATTTATATTCTGATATTTGTGGGAACAATTTTCAATAGGGATGGGAATAGAAGCCTCATAGGGGTTCATGTAATTTTGCCAGAAAAATGAACCACCCGTTCAGGGCTTCGAAACCACACAGAACAGCGGCATCTGGTGTGACTAGATGTATATCGACATGTTTCAACAAAGCTCCTTGGAACACTTCAATGTGGAAATGATGATAAAAAAACGTAAAACAGAAAAATTTTGTTAATGATGACTGAAGAAAGAGATGTATGCATTCTGCTTCTAATCTTACTACTTACCAAATTAATGTTTAATTATACATGCATTCTGTTAGAATAAATGTATCCATAAGTTATCCTATATTTATTTGAACTTTTTTAACTGTGTAAAAGTGTATACTTTAAACAGCCCCGAGAAAGCGGGAAGAATGTTTTCTCTGCATTGAACTGGGAATTCACCTTTGACCTTTTGATCCTTGCCCTGAAGCCACAGGAGCTGACTGATGACCCTTGATCTGCAAAAGACCCCATCCCCTGGGAGTAGTACCCCCTGGGAACGGATGTCTCTCTGTTTTATGACCATTGGGGGCTGTGTGTGTGTGTGTGTGTGTGTGTGTGTGTGTGTGTGTGTGTGTGTGTGTGTGTGTGTGTGTGTGTGTGTGTGTGTGTGTGTGTGTGTGTGTGTGTGTGTGTGTGTGTGTGTGTGTGCGTAGCGCAAAGGCAGCGCAAAGGCAGCGCAGCGTGTGCGTGCGCGTGCAGCGGTGCGTGTGCGCAGGCGCAAAGTGCAGCTGCAAAGGCAAAGGCAGCGTGTAAGGCAGGCAGGCCAAGAAGATGCGATACGCCGA
Organism: Oryzias sinensis; assembly: GCA_037389245.1. Lineage (NCBI taxonomy): Eukaryota > Metazoa > Chordata > Actinopteri > Beloniformes > Adrianichthyidae > Oryzias > Oryzias sinensis. The sequence goes on from CM074491.1 coordinate 1,193,781, forward strand.
CGCGCGCGCCAGGCAGCGTGGCGCAGCGCGCAGGCGGCGCAAGGGCAAGGTGTGTGTGTGTGTGTGTGTATGTTACAACCACCTCCTTATGTTAGGTAACGGCTCGATTTTTAAATAAAAGTGAGGAGGCAGACTCTGAAAACTCAGAGCAACACGGAATGGCTTGAGTATGTTCCTGTCTGCTCTCCTCGAAAAGAGATAAGTGTGAGTATGTGTCCTTCAAGCTCAAAAACAGTTACAGCGTTGGCTAGTTGTAGACCTAACACATTCTCATGTTGCTATCTGACCAGTGACGCGCGGTGAGTGTTAATGGCTGTGAGGCACTGACGCCATCAGTCAGATTTACAAACATATGAACCATACTGAGTAACTTATTCACCATTTGATTGACAACAGTTAACGTGTTTTGTTTAAAATATCATTTCAACATGTTTTTTTTTCATATACAAACTGCAGCATAGAAAAAAATCACAAACGTTATTATCGCCTTACCTTACTTGTAACAAGTCCATACGCCATTCTTCTGAAGAAAATGACTTGCCGCTTGCTATCACTTCTTCTCTAGTATTTTTTAGCCATAATCTCAGGGCTCACTGGCGCCCCTAACATGAGGCACGCAGAACTGCTGGCCTCACTCCAGCAGCTTTTTCACGGGCGTTAGCGCCAGCACAAGAAACACGCCCTCACATACAGTTATTTATAAAAACAAACACTGTACATCATATACATCTGCTAAATTATGCAACCCAGCTCATATAGTACGAGTGATTGAACCGACATACAGAGAGACAGCAGTACCGTCTGACTACATAGGTATTGCGTAATCCAAGGTGAGGCTCAGCGGGCTGGTGCCTCATCGCACGCCAAATGCGGAAATTCAGCCATTTTGAAAGAAAACACCCAAAATGGTACAGTTAAATGGAAAATGACTGCAAGCACAAATTACTGATTGAATATAATAAGTGAATTTATTTTTCTCTTTTTCTTCCATAATGACAGGTGAGGCACAGCTCACCTGCCTCTCCTGACTGCACGTCACTGATTCGGACTTTTCACCCTGCTGCTACAGAAGTGAAAAGAGCAGAAGGCATATGCAGGCTGTGCTGTGCAGAGAGACGGGAAATACAGCAGCATGTTCAGAACAGGAAGTAGGGCCCTCGTCTGCAGACGGAACTCAGATGTACATCATGCAGGTGTGAGGACATTTCCAGAAGCAAAGCAGAAGCAAGTTAAGAGGCCACGGTGTTCGACACCCACACACCTGCCAACAAGTGTGAAATGCTACAGACTCTGAACTGGTTGGAACCAGCCGACGAGTCACAAAGGTCACTGGCCTCTCTAAAAACAGAAGGCCCATCACTGTTGAGGCATATGCGGGCGACGCAACAGTTTACCCTATAAGGAATTGGACAGCCACCAGCAAAGGGGTTACGTCTGCCCACAGGAGGAGGAACTCAGAGCCGCTATAAAGACTTCCCGTAGGAAGTCCCCGGTGCTTTTTCTCTTCTCTGCGGGGGCCCTGTTCTCAGCTGTACTTCTGTGTTTTTCTCTTGCTACTGTCTTAGAACTATTGTATCAGGGAATAAAGTTCTAATCTTTACCGGTTCGACTTATGGTCATTTTCTCTTCTGACATTTTTGAATACGTAAAGGAAAAGCTGCAAAACGGAAAGATCTTTTCCTTCATTATTTAAAAAAGCAAAATAATACAACGTGTGACGTTTTCTGTGAGAAGTGCTTGACACAGCAAAATACATATCACATGCAGGCGAAAAAATGCAAAGAACATGTAGTGCCAGACTCAACCCAGAACTTCTGGATGCAGACGCCGTGACTATTCCACTGAGCTGTCTCCATTCATGATGAAAAGAGCTTGACATCAGAGATTCATTCCAGTGTTTTTTCTTTTTGATACACAACGTTCATGATGTGTTTTATTAGGAAAAACCGAGTTGAAATGATCCTGACACAGAAAGTTTTACTAGGAATGAAGTGACGCTGATTCTAATACAAGCGAAACAATAGAACTGGTCAGGAAACGTTCAGGATTCATTTCGCATTTCTATTGAATAGCGCGCCCAACTGTTCAAACACAAGTGACATTCAAACCGCGGTTCGACCAAACGGCCATCGGGGCACTATACATCATCAACCACGTGATCTGGGCTAGTTGATACCACGCTTCAACATTGGTGCTTAAACACCTGTTTCATGAAGGAAGCGCCGCGGTCAAACGGGCTATCCCTAATTTTCAACAAGTGAAACAGTTAAACCACACAATATTTGGCAAAGTTTAAATAACAGTGCCGGGGATCACATCACATCTGAGCCAGGGGGTGTCTGCGTCCCTGTGGTGTGGGTTCTGATCCTTGCCCCTGAGTGCCGGGCCTCGCTGGGCTTCTAATCAGGTGAGGCCTGGTCGGACCATGCTGACAACACTTCCTGTGGACCCTCTTCCCAGGTGTGCCCTCCTCCTGTGTGGGGCGGTTGGGCCGCCTCTGCTCCTTCCTGACCAACCGTGGGCCGGGGTGGTGGCCGTATGGAGCGGAGCTGGCCCCGTGGGGGTTTGGCTTATACCAGGGCTGGCGGGAAATGCCCAGAACTCGTGTGATGAGGCGCGTCTGGGTTGTTGGTACTTTCGGGGCAGGGCCCTGCATTAGGCCCTCGAACGGGCGGGGAGCTGGTCTCGTCCAGGGAGTCAGCAGCGGGATTAACAACGGGTGACGTGTGGAAACTTAGATGAATTAGTTAAAAGCCTTGCAGCAGCGTTCTGGACAAGCCGTTTTAAAAATCTTTTGCTTAAACATGTGAAGACGGAGTTGCAGAGATCAAGACGAATGTAATAAAAAAGGTGGATGAGCATCTCCAACTCGAACTTAACACAATTGACTCAGTTTTGTAATGTTTTTAAGATGAGAAAAAGAAGAACGTACAAGTGACCGACAGGGGAGTCAAGGATAAAACACACAAAAAACATCCTGCGGTTTAGAAGTCTGTCCAGGAGGACATAACGGTCAACAGTGTCAAAGGCTGTGGTCAAGTCCAGTAGCAGTAGCACAGAGCATTTTTCCTGCATCTCTGCATCAGGATGTCATTAGTGACTTCTGAGAAGGGCTGTTTCAGTGGCGGAGCTCAGAAACTTGAAACTGCTCAAAATGCCATGACTGTCGAGAACAGTTGTAAGTTGGTTACCAACAACCTTTTCTGAAATTTTGGACATGAATGGAGATTGTGGTAGGTCTGTAACTGCTCAAGAGGAGAGTCCAAGCCCGCTTTAAGGAGAGAAAGGACAACAGCACTCTTAAAGTGCTCAGGACTTGACCAGACAGCAAGGACGAAGCACTATTGACGGACACAGGGACCATGGACTGGAAGACATCTTGAGCAGAGATGTGACAGCAACGCCGTAGAGATAAGAGAGCGACTTTCATTGTAGTTGAGAATGTGTCTAAAATCACAGGCCGAGGAGGACATGAATGAACAGAGTGGATCTTAGTGAGGAATGACAGCCTCTGGATGCAGAGAATCACTTTGATGCAGCTGCTGCAACAACACCAACTGCATTGAAGCAGGAGGGAGAAGGGAGACACCTGCTGGCTGTTTGCAGAACTGCATCTTAGTGTCAAAAGGCTTCAAAATGAAAGCTGTCTGTCAAATTCCTGCAGCCTGTTTGGATCTAATAAATTCTCAGATGAAATCTTCTCCTCCAATATCTGCTGCTTCCATCACCTGAGAAACTTGTTCTTCCATCCAACATCAGAACCTCTGAAAGAACCGCCTATGATGGATCAGAAGCAGACTTCTGTCAGCTGGAACTGGGGCTTCTTCCAGACCATGACATGTTGTTCAATAAAGTTCATTCCAAAGCGTGACTGATTCATGAAGTGGTTCCTTGAGCCGTGAGTTTTGCCAGCAGCAGGAATCCCTGAGAGTTAGGAGACAGTTTGTGGAGAGAGTTTGTAGATTTAGGAGAAACCAACGTTTGAAATGAAACCAAAGTGTCCTAAAGCCAAATCACTGAGCACATCTCAATGTTCCTCAAACAGTCATTTTCCACAGTGGACCGTCACCACACACTTTACAAGACAGTTTCTCACAACTTTATGACAACAAATCCTGAAATTGTTCCATTCAAGGAAACATTGACTAATATTTGGATTGATGCTGTTTTCCATCTGTGTTTTCAAACCTGCATCCAGAATTAGCTCATGTTTATTGATTCACTTTCTGTGGAAGTTTGGCTTCTCTGATGAACCACCAGAGGGCGACAGAGAACTGTTGAGATTATTAACACAGCAGTCAAAGAAATCAACATTTAGCACAAAGTGAACAAACTTAGGTCACGTGCTAATGTTCTGATTCTGTTGGAAAAGCCTTTTGTTTGGATTTCTCCAGGATTTTGGCTCAAAAAGACCAATGACAAATGAAACTCCAATAAAGTTGCTTTCTAATGAGGAAATGAAATGTTATTTTTATTGAATTATCATATGGAGACTCAGCTTCAGGTGATAAAAAAGGTTGGTGCTATTTCCAGTTTTAGAAAGAACATGCCTTCTGCACAGTTTGCAGTGAATGTTACTCATTTATGTCAGTTTGTAATGAACTGAAATACCTCCACACAGGAGACGACATTTAAGTTTTGACAATATGTATTTTACTGGCCAAATGATAAAACTATTTGAAACAGAAATACTTAGGCCTTTTACTTTTTGAACTTTTTCTATTGGTAAGTCAGCGTCCTGGAAACATGCTTTGTTGGTTCTGAAGTGGCATGAATGCAGACTTAGATTGGTTTGTTTCCTTGGATTCTTCAGATGGATTCAAGCTGGAAATGTTGTCAGCATAAAGCAAG
>CM074491.1:1199131-1238378 GCA_037389245.1 Oryzias sinensis
CAGCACCTCAGCCCACCCCGCCCAGGCACCGGACCTGACCCCCCGACAAACGGGACCTCACCAGCCCCCACCGGGCAGTGGAGGCTCCGACCCCCACCCAGCACCACGGCAGAAAGGCAGGGAGCAGCGACGACCAGGCCCACCACCCCATAAGTCATGGAGTTAGCCATGGGAGACCAGAGAGACTGAATTCTTTCAAAGTTACTTGAACTTCGGGCTGACATTTTTTCCAAGCTGATATGATCAAAAAGCAGATTTCTGTATTGACTTATATTTATATTTTTCTTGTTTTTCCAATTTATTAAAATGGTTTTTTTTAGCAATACAAAGAGTTATGAAAATAATAGATACTAATCCTTCTTCTACCTCGATGGCACTCATGTCACCAAGCACACAAAGAGACGGTGAAGCCGTGATTGAAACCTTAACCCTTGTGCTATCCTAGGCACTTTAACATTGGGAGTTGGGTCATATAGACCCACTAGACAGTGCTCTGAACCTTTTTTCTTCAATGATTTGTGATCTTCACTGGTGTCCATGGATGACATGAAATCTTTCCACCTTTATCCACCTTTGTCATGGTAGGGAGAACATGTCAATGTAAGGGGGGGGGGGGGTCATCTAAGATAGCACAAGGGTTAAGCCAGGCTGATAGATGGGCACATACATGCTGCCAGAGAGCCTGGACAGGCGTGAAGAACCTCTTCAGAATCCTCTTCTCATTCTAACTTGGAGTGTTGATCTGAAACATGGGTTGGATTCAGATGTTCAGCAGCTCCAGGATCTGGAGAAAAACAGACCTGCAGACAAACAGATTATTTTCTAGATCATCACTTTCTTCTTTGATCTACATTTGATGGACAGATGTGAGTTTGGGATGGACAAATCAAGGATTGAGGGAATCATTGATCAGACAGAACATTTCTGGATGACATAGATCTATGTGTGGGTCAGGCGTTGGATCCTGGTTCTGTCTCTGGAACAGGGACAGAACCAGAACTCTGGATCACTAGAGTCTGGTTCCAGATGTTTCACACTTGATTTCTGTTCTCCAGAAACTCTCATTGACAAACGAACACAGAGTTTCATTCAGAAACCTCCAACATGGTCATGTGACCAGAATGTTCATAGTGGAGACACTGACAAACGCTGTGGTCACATGACTCACTGGTCTGGATTCAAATCCTTTGAAGTCAGTTTTTGGAGCAGAAATCCCGTCTGATCTCAGTTAGTGAACAAAAGTCTCTCAGTTGAATCATTTTTCTATCATCTCTGTTCTGTTGATGATCAGATATGGACTCATGCAGTTTGAAAGACTCAAAGTTTTGCTTTGATTAATGTTTTCCACAGTTTTCTGACTGAACTTCCCTTTTCTTTGGTGTTTTGTGGGTAAAACTCTGTTCTTTTTCATGCTGACAGCATTTTTAGCTGCAGTTTTAAAGAAGTTTCATCTAAATCCAGTAGAATCTCCTCATTTTCTAGAATGTCTAAACTAGTAGAAACTTTCTGAGCATAAAGCCTGTTTTCTCCAGAGGACATGAATGAACAGAGTGGATCTTAGTGAGGAATGACAGCCTCTGGATGCAGAGAATCACTTTGATGCAGCTGCTGCAACAACACCAACTGCATTGAAGCAGGAGGGAGAAGGGAGACACCTGCTGGCTGTTTGCAGAACTGCATCTTCAAACTGAAAGCTGTCTGTCAAATTCCTGCAGCCTGTTTGGATCTAATAAATGCTCTTTTGAATCAACTCTGTGTTTTCTATTGATTTCTGTCTTTGACTCACAAACAGACTTGAATCTTTAGCCTTCCCCCTCATCCTGTTCCAGCTGTTCTAATCTTCATGTGTTTGGTTCCTTCTCAGTAGAAATGGGTTGGAAAAGAGCTTTGGAATGTTCAGGTGGTGCTGGTGTCTTTCTAGATGGGGGTGGGCAGAACAGATGAGAGCCCCTCCCTCCTGATTCAGAGGGGAACAGTGGGCAGAAGCTGAAAGGAGGGAGTGGAAATGGGAGAAGTTCTCTGCAGGTTTCTCCTTTCCAAGAACAGAGGGACACGACTCCATGAACAGCAGAAGCTAAAGAGTTGGAAAACATGCCCAAAGCTGCAGCACCACCACTGCGCGAAAAGAGTCAGAATCCTAAATATCTGTTGGGGATACTTTCTTAAATATCTAAAGAATCTGGACCATTTCTGATGCATATCCAGACATGCAGCATATCTGAAGATATCCGGGCAAAATATACTGGCTGTGTCTTATTTTGGTCATATCCAAGTTCCGAATATGACCTGAAGTCAGATCTGGAACAACAGAGAAGTAAACATCAGGAACTTCCTGTTTGAGTCTCTTAGGATCATCCAGCCAGAATCCACCTTCATCCTGCTGAAGCCCCGCCCTCTGACCTTCATCAGTTATCTCTAGGCTCCGCCCCCAGTCTGCAGCAGCATCTGCTTCCTCAGAGAACAGCATGTCAGCACACTGCACACGCTTTGATCCATGCAGACGTGTTGGAGCTGTGAGCTCAGGCCTTCAGGCCTTCAGTGGATCTGTCCTGCTCACAAAGGAATGGGAGCAGAAGAACGCCTGTTTGTGCCTGCTGCTTCCAGCTCCACTCAAAACTGCTGGGAACTCCAAATCCTCTCAGAGGAGAAAACAGCAGAAAGCTTCTCCTGCAGCTGCTCTCACAGTGGATCTTCCTGTCTTCAGCAGCAGATGATGAAGAGTCACTTTCAGGTTCCCTCTCTCAGTCCTGACCTTCATTCCTGATGGACCAAAGCAGACTGACAGCAGCTCTTTAGCTCCACAAAGCAAAACTCTGCAGTTTCCCAGAAACCTTCTGGAAGCAGAAAACCAGAGACTTCCTGTCTGTCTGTCTGCAGTGTTGAGTCTTCCTCCATCTTCTTCAAAGGATGAAGCTTGCTTTCAGCAACCTTCCAGAGCCTTTGAAAGCCTCCTGATGATGCTGGAGGACAGGGGAGGAGTCAGAGGATGCAGGAGATCTCAGAGGAGGAGAGGCAGGAGGAGCAGATGGAGCGCTGCTGGAGCAGCAGCCAGCTGCAGACGCACTTTTGGCTCTGGGCTCAAACTTGATCAGGAGGAAGAGGAGGAGCTAAAGAGAGCAGGAATGCTGGGAGTGGGACTGAATTCAGACTGAATCCAACATTTAGGACAGAAATGGCGCCTTCAGAAAGAAATCCATGTTTCAGAAACGGGAACATTCTTGGAAAGTCTACTCCTGGCAACAACTGGGGTTTTGATGAGGAGAAGAAGAAATGTTCCATTTAGACAGAAACCAGTTTCTACTCCATCCAGACTTCGCCCATTTAGCTCTGGATCCACTTTGAAACGGTTTTTCACAATAAAAGCACACATTTTAGGGATTATCAGAGGTAAAACTAACAACTAACTTTTTGAATTTGTTCTTTTTCTTATTGAAATAAAGCAGAAATTGTTCTCTCAAATCTCCTCAATGTCCTTTTTGATCATTTCTAAAAACATTATTCTGAGTATTAGAACCATAGAATCACTTAGAATCATCATTTTGGTCATTTTAATCATAAAATACTTTGTCCATTAGTAATAGAAATATTTGAAAAGAATCAAATGATCAAAGGAAAATTAAACATCAAAGTCCGACACATAAAGTCATCATATCTTTACCAATTCTTCCAGAAACATGGAGGATGTGGACGTCATTTTTCCTACCACTGCTTCAAGTTGGAGCAGGAGCTGAACATTGTCGCCCCCTGCTGGTGGAAACAGTTCATTACAAGCGTGAGACTATAGTGCCTGATTGGTTCTTCTTGATCAATGATGTCAAATGTTCTGATGACAAAAATCCTATTCAGTTGATGTAAAACCTCATCAGACATGAAAACAACCGGCTATTCCTGCTAATGACCGCTCATGGTCATGTGTGAGCAGTGGGCGGCGTAAAGGTCTGGCAGCAGCGACGGGTTTGAGGACAGTTGGTAGAAATACATCAATCTAGTGAATGGATCCATGGTTCTCTCTGAACTTCCATTCATTCTCTTCACCTGCTGGTTCCTCTGGGGCAGCGGGTTTCAGGAAGCGCCTGCCTGCTGGTGGCTGGAAGGCGGCTTCCACCTTCAGTCTGCTGCAGGGGCCCAAGTGGAGCTGGAGCATTGATCTGGCTATGCGGCTCCAGGAGGAGAGCTGGCGGCCAGACAGAGAGCTGCTGCTGATGGAAAGACAGCCTGATCATCTCCTGAACTTTAGCTTTCTGGTTTCCATGGAGACCATCAGAAAAAGGTCCTGATTGATTTTGCAGGTTTGTAGTTTCTCTGGGGTTAACATGCGGGACAGCAAGCCTTCAAAGTCGGCCAGAGAGACGGAGACGGCGAAGGCCCGCTCTTCAGACTCATCAGGAGAGAAGATGACTGAACGGAGAGAATCTGAAGGATCCAGACATGGAGACGTGATTCCCCATGATTCTGGAGAACTCTTCATCATCCAGAAACCTGACCTCTCAGCATCATCCGTGTCTTCATGCAGTGGAAATGACAGAAACACAGACAGCTACTCGGCGTGGCCATCAGGCTGAGAACATTAGCTGGAAGCCTCGCCACAGGCGTACGCCCAGCTCAGGAACACATTTGTGGACAGACGGCGAGCAGAGAATTCTCCACATGTAAAGAGAGGCGGCCAGTGACGCAGCTGAACAGAAATGTATTCATGTTCATTCAAAACAAAGAGGACACTTTGAATAGGAGGCAGAAAGGGCAGGTGTTCGGGAACCCCTAGGTCCTGTGCACTCTGACCAGCATCAACCTGTTATTTCTGTTGGTTCTGATCCAGAAAGGTTTTAATTCACTATTTATTTGTCTTTAGTGTTCAGGAGTCTGAGAGGCTTTGCATTTTTCAGTATATGTTTTCTGGAACCTTTTTGGAGCTTTCCAGTCTGGTTCTGCTGGTTTTCTTGGAGTTTCTACTGCTTTATTGTTATTCTCGTGACCCAAAGGTCTCTGCTCGTCCCTGCTGTGCAGCTCTGTCCTTCCCTCTGTCATGTGTCTATCCGTCCACATGAGGGACGCCTGCCTAGGTCATGCCTGGTGAGCTGAAGCAAGAAAAGGAGGAAAATGAGAAAATGAAAGACCTGAGGGAAAGCTGCAGTTCAGCCTTCCAGGAAGAAAAGTTTAGACCAATAATTACAGAAATAAAAGATAAAAAAATGTTTTTATAAATTGAAAGTCACCAAAGTGTTTAACAAACTTTTCTAAAGTGAAAAGGTCAAATGTTTGTGTGTTGGAAGTCCCAACCTGACAGATGAGCAGAATAATAAGGCAGGCAAAGCCGTAACACTGCCCCCTGGTGGACAGGAACTCAGCAGTGCAGCTTCAGGGATGGAGGGAGCCTAACAGATCAGATCAAATGCCTCTGCTCTCTGCTAAAGAGGCAGAACGCTCTTCTAAGAAGAATCCAGGAGTTCTGACTACAACATCAACTGAAGCCCAAATCAGCTGATCAGGACTGCATGGAGCCCAAGCCCAGAAAAGAGGAGAGAAGAAGAAGAAGAAGTCGTCCACATGTAGTTTCACCTTAGAGGAAAAGAGGAGCTGCTGAACCAAAGTACCGAGTACTGAGGAAGACTCTTCTGCTCTGATGGATTCTAGAAACATCTGAAACTAGAATAGAAAGTGCTTCAGTTCCATCACTGAAGGCCAGTCTGCAGTAGCTTCATCTGCCAGCCCATCCTCTCTCTGTGAGTCTCTGCAGAGTTTTTCTGCAGCAACAATGACAAAGACTGAAGCTGCTGTGCTGCCCTCTAGTGGCAAACATGCATCTGCAGCACACATTTCTGCTTGGTTGTTGTTTTCGCTTTCATAGAAAGAACAAATAATATTTAATCTTAATACAAACCAACATTCCATCTTCAGATAACGTTTCCTCCTTCAGTGTCATCCAGAAACACTGAACAGTCTTCACTTTCAGCAAGAAGATTTCATCTTCTCACCAGCTTCGCTCTGAAGGAAAGATCTTCATCATCATCATCATCATCATCATCATCATCATCATCATCATCATCATCATCATCATCCAGACCAACTCTAGAAACATAACCCTCTAGTTCCAGACTAAAGAAATGGATCCCTGAAAGTAGAGTCTTAGTGAGTTCTGGATGTTGTTTGTCCTTCTTCTGTCTGCAGACAGAACTCCTGCTCCTGGTCTCTCCTGCAGATCACAGACTCACATCTCCTCCAATCAGACTGCAGCTTGTTTCTGAATAAAAGCATTTTAGTCTTTTCTAATCATCAAAAGTAACCTATAAGTGAAAATGTTGAAACTCCACTGGTATTCCCAACATCTGTGTCCAGCTGTGTCAAAACTATCTTCTTCTCTGTTGGGTCTAGCTGTCTCAGAGATTAGTAGTCATCCTAAAGCTTCATCTCCTCCATCTGATCACAGATGGATCGGTCCTTCTGAACCTTATCAGACATATCAGGAACCTTCACTAAGCATCATCCTATGTTCATCTTTACTTCCATGAAGTGACTGCAGAAGTCTGAGAGACCAAACTGATAACTTAGTTCAGATCTGCAGGAAAGGCTTTATTCAGACATACCTCTGGTTTGCCTGAAGATTAATAACCCCTATTGGTAAAGCAAAATATGTCCAACACAAGAGGCCGGCTATTAGTTTCCTCATCTGTCTGCCCAGCTGTTGGACAGACAAGTTAAAAAGAAGAAAAAGGAAATGAGGATCTATTGGTGAGTCACAGTCCTGGAAACATGAGTTATGCTCTGATGAAGACGCCTGATCCAAATGTGGAGTTTTGAAATGTTCTTCATGAGATTCAAACTGATTGAACACAGAAAGGCCCAGAGTGACCCCCATTTCTCCAGTGGCTGACTCCGCCTCTGTGTGGATCAGTGGTCAGTGGGTTGAACCTGCTGCAAAATGCAGGCTCTGGCTTCAACTGCTGGATCAGAAGTGGAATGAGCTGTAGTGGTGTGTCTGTAGCTGGATGGGAACACATGAGGGAGGGGCCAAAGGTCAATCTTTCTTCCAAACAAATGTTGTCAGTCTATTCTCCAACAATGCTCCAACATCTTCAAAGGTTTCTGGTCCCAAATCCAGAGCATTTGGTAGGACGTGATCATTTCAGCCTCAGATTTGGGATCTGTCATCTCTCTGCCACCGCGGACACCGAAAGATGAGTTCATACCAAAGCGCCCCATCGCTGGCTTTAGGGACTATTCCAAAAGTCACGATGGCGGAATGAACATTAGGAACAGATGACGGCTTGAGCCGTCTGCTGTTGGTTTCTTGATCCAGATACAGAACAAATTCAATCAAATGTCTGTGAATCCAGGATTTTAGAATCTTTGACTTAGATTCGTATCCATCTGGTTCAAGGATGAAAACTGCAGCAAAAGTCTTTCAAAAGTCCAAATCCTCAAAGATGAAAACAGACAAAGTTCCAGAAAGTCAAAATGAAAAACAATCAGATTGTCTCAGATAAACTCCGCTTGGAAGTTAAAGCAGAGAAACAAAGAAAGTTCCAAAAGCTAAAAGCCTGGAAGAAAAAACAGAAATCCCACATTTGGATCAGTAAAGACATGAATTCTCCAGAAAGATCCAGAAACAGTTTCGAGCAGCAGCCATGAAGGACTGGAGAACAGACGGACATCAAAGTTAATCCAAGAAGCACCTTCGATCCCGGATGAAGCTCCGTCCCTCTGACCTTCAGCAGTCATCTCTCTCAGGCTCCGCCCCAGTCTGTGACGGCTGGATGATGCTGTCCTCCACCTGCAGCTGGACCTGGATGTTCTCTCAGACCATGTGGCCTCATGGATCAGAAGGTTGAGGGTTCAAGTCCCTTCATGGTTGAAGTCAGACAGAAAGTGAAGTAAGAGGGAACATTCAGAGCAGTTTTCTGTGCTGTTTGTTTCTCATGAGTCCTGCTCAGATCAGGTCTGATCCCAGTCAGAAAGGATCAGGAAATCTGCAGATCAAACCTTCATTTACTGAAATGGGAAAATATCAACTGACTTTCACACATTCTCTACTTCCATCTCATCAAACTCAACAGGAAGAAGATTTACAATCAATCAAATCTGTTGATTTCCTGACAAATTTGTTTTCTTCTGTTTGAATTTTGATTGTTTTCAAACATGAAGAGAGTTTTTTCCCCTGTTTTTAGCTTTTGAAATTTCTGCTAGTCGCAAACGATTCAGGTCTCCTCATGCTGGAAGAGGTTCCTGCGAGAGTGTATGAGCTTTAACACATCATTCATCTCAGTTCAAACTCAGGCTAAGTGGAGGAAAAGTTGGGATTTGTGTGGTGTTTGTAAAGATCTGAATGTGGGTTTCTCCCACAAAAAGGCCTTTTCTAGTTTCCTGCAGATGAATTCCTTTTCCTGCTGGGAGTTCTCATCTGGGTTTGCAGATTCTAGTTGGGAGGAAAAACTTGGAGCAAATCTTCCCAGAAAAAAAGGATTTTTCTCTGGAGGAATTGACATGAACAGAGTGAGTTTGGACTGGAAAGCAGCAACAGGAGGAGATGTTCATCAGAAAACAGCTTTCTTGGAGGAGCAAAGACGCCACAGTCACAGTGATGGTGAGGAGGAGGAGCCAAGACTTCCAAAGCCTTGACTGTGTGGAGCTGCAGCAGCTGCAAACATCTGACTTCCTGCTGCAGCTGCAGACCTTCATGTGACTGTGGAGCTGCAGCAGCTGCAAAACATCTGGACTTCCCAGCGCAGCTGCAGACCTTCATGACTGTGGAGCTGCAGCATGCAAACATCTGACTTCCTGCTGCAGCTGCAGACCTTCATGTGACTGTGGAGCTGTGCAGCTGCAAACATCTGGATCTCCTGCTGCAGCTGCAGACTCATGTGACTGTGGAGCGTGCAGCTGAGCAGGCCCAGCATCTCTGCAGACTCAGACGGAGCTCAGAGCTTCTGAGTTGTGGACGTTTAGTGGCTGAACTTCTTGTAGGTCCTGCTTGGTTCCGGTTGTTGCTGGTGGTGGAAAGAGCTCCTGCAGACCTCTTTGCTGTTGGAAGGATCTTCTGTCTGCAGACTCTCTTGATGCTCCAGCAGGAGGCTGCAGTGGTCCCTCATGAGTCCTGAAGCTGCACCACAGCTTGAGCTTCAGAGCTGCTTCTTCTCAGACCACTTTCTTTGGCTCTGATGTTTTATTATATTATAGTCATTATTATTTATTAATCCTAATTAGTTTTCCTCTTTTCACATGTGATCATTTATGGTGTTTAAGTATGTATAAAGGGCAGCAGCTAAAAAAATGTACTGATTTAAAAGAGGAAAACATTGTGCTTAAACAAACAAAATAATGCTTTATTAATAATTATTATTTATTTTAATTTGGTAGGTGGGATCAAACAAAAAGGAAAAAAGAGAACAATGTTTGTCAGAAGTAAAGATCCACTTTCTATTATTATTATGTTTTTAATTTTAAAATGTTCAAAATTTGATGACACTTAAAATAAACAAAGTCAATGCAGAAAGTAAATTAGATGGATGATCAGAATCAGAATTACTTTATTGATCCTACATGTGTGGAAAAAATTTGTTTGATATATTCATATATAATATAATATTTAAAACTATTTTTTTTCCCAAAAACCCTGAAAGGAGTGATTTCACCTTTCATACTAATAGTTTAGGTCATAATTTTTCAGGATTATTGCATATTTGCCCGTGAGACTCTGTGTTGTCCAGGAAATATATTACTCTTCTTTTTCTTTCGGTTAAATAAGCCCAAGAAGACCTGGCTGCAGACATTTCTGTTTTTGGTATTCTTCCAAAATTGCATTTACATGCAAAAAATGTTTTATTCGGTGTGGTATCGCATAATAGACCAGAAAATACTGTTCTTAATATCCTTATATTGCAAGGAAAGTTTTATATACACAAAAATACATATTTGAAGACTAAACCACTTTTTTATAACATTTCCATAAAGAGCACTATTTTTACTTTCAATCACTGCATTATATGAAAAAGAAGAATGGCTTGAATTTGCTTAGTTTTGTTCAGAAATACGAACTTCACTTAGTACTTCTTAACCGTACAGACCACATATGATTGGTTCTATGTTCTTTATTTTATTTTACTTATTTGCTTTTATTTATTTGTGTGTCCTATGTTCATTATCTTTGTTTTTATTTCCTTTTATTCTTTATTTTCTGTGTTAATGGGTTTATTTGGCAATGTTGATTACATTATTGTTCGTATTTAATGATGTTAATTTCAATTGTTAATAAAGTTAAAAACTCATTGTAGACGACAAAATGGCGATTAACATCATTAGCTGAACCGAAGGTACGTCCTGTTCCCATCGCCTATTTAGTTGCTCTTTTTCTGGTCTAAAAAGATTAGTGGACAGAATAGTTTTGTTTAATGAAAACTGCCACTTTTTCTTTTATTTGCCAGTATGGTGGAAAAGAAGTTACTTATGCCGCCATCTCCACATCATTATGTGAGCGACAGATAACACTCCAGACCAGCTGGTGGCGCTGTGCTAACGCGACGCTGTTAGCCAAACAGCGAGTGGAAGAACAGCACGAGGCGCTTAGCAGCGAAGCTTGTTAAGAGGCTAGCAGCGTAGCTTCTGTTAGCAGGCCATGTTAGCTTGTGTCTGAGCTGTGTGTCTTTGTTGACGTTTGTGAGGTTTTTGACAGAAAGGACGATACGTGGTTCGTGTGGAACTCTGCATTTTCCAAAGTGTCGTAAAATGAGTGAAGAAGTAAGGAACGGAAAGACAACGTGGATTGCTGTGATTGTGAGACTAGCAGATGATCGATCGGAGCTGCAGTGAAGAGGACGGGCGGTGTTTGTGGGAGTTGAGCTGAAGATCGGAGCAGGAACCATGTCTTCCTTCAGTTCTGAGAGAGTTGATCAGCGAGGCCACTCAGCTGCTGCTGCTGAAGAAATCTGCAGACTCTGTGAAGGAACCATCGCCAGTACGAGGAGAGCTTGTCGCCAGCGCAGACTGCTGGAGGTCATCATCTGGAAACCAGCTGCAGCTCCACCACAGGTATGTCACCTTCATCACACAGACAGAGGAAGCTCTTAGTTCATCTCTCACTGATTTCTCCTTCCAGATTTGGGTTTATGCACGGGCAGCTGATTCTCTCAGGTTTTTAGTGGATATCAGGTTTTGACCTTTTCCCAACACAGTTGGGACCACAAGACAAAAGATTTTAAGGCCCAGTCAGAAAAAATGTGACCACACATGATAGAACAATTCTGAACAAAATAACAAATAAAATTAGCTCAATAGACTTAAAATTAAACAAGTTATTAACATTTTAAGTCTTAATGATTTCTATTGTTTTGTGAATAGAAAACAATGGGAAAACTTGGTAATTACAGGAACAAAACATTAAAATGAGCAAAATGGTTTTCTTCTTCTAGATATCATATCTCCTATTTTGCTCCAAAACACTCCAATTTTCATAGACATTCTTAGGTGCTTCTTCAGCAAGTTTTTAACATTTTTAACTGATTAATATAATTAGGGTAATCATTTATTGGTACATTTATTCAACATTTGGTCATTTTTTTTCCTTCTCTAAGGCAATTTAAGAGAGTAAAACACACACATTTCAAGTGAATAAACCTTTTCTTTTTAGTTTCATTAGCCTTCATCCAAACATCCACACTCAATAACGCAGCAACAGTCAGGAGCTTAATGATGATCTCCAGACCTCCATCCATCATTTGTAGCTCTAATACAGCTTCATCTCCTTCTTAAAATATGATTAAACCAGGATGGAAGTTCAGAACTTGGGAAATAAATTTCTCCAATGTAGATTCTGACCATCTGCAGATGAGTGGTGTGCTCTTTTACCTGCAAGTGATGGACGGCCCTCTTTCTTTGGGCACACTTGGAGACTCTGAGAAGAACCTGCAGCCACAGCAGATTGGATGAGAAACATCAAGTTATCTTTAAGTTCAGTCCATGGCTTACCTCTAGCTTCCTGTACTGTTCATTCTGGAACAATGAAACATCCTTCCTTCCGGGTCCTGCTGGGTATACTGCTGGAAATGAAGCTGATTTGTTAGAGCTCTGAATCTCTCAGCATCACCGTCACACTTCTCCATGTTACTATCATCTTTCTCTGATTGCCAAAGACCTGCATCAGTGATTATTTCAGTCAAGTTGTTCTTCTTTTCAAATGTTTTCTCCTGCTTTCTGCCAAAGCTCCACTGCTTATTGCTTCTCTTCATGGCTCTCTGTGATGCTGGCCTCCTTACTTTGGATTTAGCCTCCAGCTCCTTTCTTCTTTTCTTACATCACCTAGTAGTTGTTCCAGCTTTTCAGAGATAACTGAGACATCCACTTGGATGTCTTGGCTTGTAGAGGACATCAGGATATGTTTCATCTGGAAACAGCAGATGCATTAGGCTCATGGTGAATAAGATAGCCTAACACACTGAATATCCTTTCTGGATCCTTGTTGTGTTTTGGAGCTGCTTTAGTTCATCTTCTCACATGCCTCCTGCATCCCAAATTCCCCCAGGAGATGTTCCTTGACAGACTTTTCCAAATAAGTTTGAGGGCTGTAGCAGTACTGGTTGGAGCAACTGGATCACAAAGTTCATCATAATCACTTTTCTTGGGGGAGATTGAAAACTTCTCCTTTTCAATGAGGGTCTTGGAAACAGACGCTCCTTCCTGCATGAAGGCGCGAGAGAGTCTTCATTCTCAGAGTCCTCCAAGGAAACTGACCAAAACTTTTGTAGTAGGTGTTTAGGTCAAGGATGTGTCCATCTCCTTCTGTTAACAGTGGAGGGGTGACATGGAGATGATCATAAAAATAAACTTTCAACAGTTTTCTTTGTTTGGCTATTTCTTCTTGCAAATATTACCTTAAAATCTTTGAGAAGATGAAGCACTACCACACCTGGCAGGGAGAAGTTGAAAAAGAGTCTTGGCTGATTCTTGAGTCCTGACAAAACATGCCACTCACAGAAAAGTGTCACTAAGATTAAAAGTAATCAGTTAGATCTGAAGTAACTGGGAATAATGGCTTTGTGTTGTTGCATAAATAATTACTTTGTGGGTGTATTTTTGCTTTGATACATAACTTTTTAAAAACCATGTGGAATCAGAACATGGGATTTTGTTACAAATGTCATTACTCCTGGGCCTGTACTTACACGTTAAATTAAATAGCACAAAATTGTAAATAGCAAACATTTTTATCTACATTAACAGGTAAACTTCTTTTAATTAAAAAAAAGTGTTTTTCTGGTATTTTCGACAAACTCTAAAATCAGTATCAGTTTAACTTGCTCTTGTAGTACAGTTTACTGTACAAGTGAGAAAAATAATAATATGTCTCTTTTTAGCAAATGATCGCCCATTGCTTTCGCTTTTATTAAATTACAATTCTTCTAGGATGTTTCTTTATAGAGAATTCGAGTCTGTAAAATCAAATTCGGGGGTTTCCTCTACCGTTTAGGTGGGCTTTAGAGATTTTAATCACTCCAGTTTAAGTAGTTGGATCGACTCCAAAATCAGAAAAAGCTGCGGTTGATCACAAAATGTCCAGTAAATACACTTACTTTTCTGAATGAAAGTTCAAGTAGACGCTATTCCAAAATGCACCGCGATGCATTTATTAACTACATAAACTTTCCAATGCTGAAACCAAGTTTTTCAATGGCAGACTGAACATGCGGATCCATATGCAGTGACACGACATGTGTCCCTACTGTTATTCCCTTTATGGTAAAAACTACAAGAAACAATTTTTGTACAAACCTATAGTTTGGCAGACATTGTGTGCCAAAACCTACGATTTAATAAATTCATTTGGCCAGAAAATTAATTTTTTAGACTGGATTTCCACAAATTTCTCACACACATTCCAATAATTTAGTCTCAAACACTCTCAGAGTTTTGTCGAATTCTTTGACCTCAGGAAGAAGTCGCCATCTTTGATTTTTAAAAACAGCACCCTTAGTATCAGATATCATAAAAACTTGTCGTTGATTTTTATTGATTGTTCCAGAACTTTCAGGCATCAATGGCAAGCTACCGTTGTAAACTACTGTAGATTCTGAACGGTGGTGAGCTCGCAAAAGGCAATAATTCACATACTCCTTATTTTTCAAAGAGTTTTTCTGAGTCAGTTTATGATGCTGGATAGCTATGCTAGCACTTGTGAAATACATTGTGTTATTAACCAGTATAGTCGCATAGTTAGTATCTTAATCAATATGCTTCTGAGTTAGTTGAGAAGGAGGGGTTAAATGTGCGTAGTGGCTGCTCAGGAAGTGGGGTTTGGTCAAAGATGGGTGCTAAGAGTGGCGGTGGTACCTAGACTCAGGCGGTGAGGACGACAATGGAGCATAGATGCATGTAGTGAGGGCTGGTGAGCATAGAGGTGGGCGGTAGGCAGATGGGCAATACAACGCCACTCACAACTTTAATTTGGTACTCTTACACTTTAAAAGGATTAAGAAATTACTTTATTTCCTTCAGCAGGTTATGGACTGTCTTCTCTCGTAGGGGAGGTAGTTGGGGCCTTTATAAAGCTGGGACAGAGAGAACTTTTTTTTTAAACCACTCTTATGACACTCTTACTGTAGAAGTTTACGTTCCAAACAATGGTCCTTCAGGGGCTCCTCCTCCAAATATCCTGAAAGAGACTATTAACTTTGTATTGGCGTTTTTACAATACATTCTTCAAAACATAAAAAAGCCTTCTTCTTTGGTTTTTATATTTCAGCATTGGCTGACTGAAGAGGACAGTCTCTGCAACCCACAAAAAGAACTTCTCGGGAGTGGAACCGAGGAACCAGTTTTAAGGGTTCAGTTGGAGCTGAAGATGGAGCAGGAACCATGTCTTCCCTTCCAGTCTCTGAGAGAGTTGATCAGCGAAATACTCAGCTGCTGCTGCTGAAGAAATCTGCAGACTCCTGTGAAGGAACCATCGCCCAGCACGAGGAGGAGTTTGTCGTCAGCTTAGGACTGATGTCATCTGGGAAACCACAGCTGCAGCTCCACCACATAGGTATGTCACCTTTCATCACACAGACACAGAAGATCTGAGATTCATGCTTTTCTTTGGGGACCCGCCTGTCAACAGTGGTGGTTCTACATTAACTTAGTACCCGCGAGTAACCCCTCTCTCCCCGCACATATAGGAAATTTGATGACTTTTGTGTTTTCTATTTTTATTTTTCCATTTTTTCCATTTCTTCATTTTACAAGTAAGGATGAATAATGTCATTCTCACTGAGTACCCATCAAACCTGAGCGGTTAAAATGCAGCTGGAGCTAGCACTGCTAATGCTAATAACGCCTGACTCCCTCTTAAACTTAGAGCGTGGTGGAGAGACTCTGGAACAGAGTACATTCATTTCATCTAATGTAAAGGATTTCCTGGATCTAAACACCATGGAGACCTACCACCCGCTCCCGAGGAGAAAGGAGACAGATAATCCTGAGATTTTCATCAGGTTTGTGAATCAAAACCACAAGCCAGCTCTGATGAACTTTAAACGTGAAAATCGGAAAGGATCAGCTGTTTATCTGAACGACCATCTGACCAGAAGGAATGCTGAAATTTCCAAACATGCACGGCTTCTCAGGAAGCGTAAGCAGATTGAGAACACTTGGGTTAAAGGCTGCAGGATTTACGCCAAACCACTCTGCACCACCGGATCAATCCAAGGTTCTGCTGTGAACACCATGAAGGACTTTGAGAAGTGTCTTATTACGGTCGTCTGAAACAACATGGAGTAATAAACCAAAGAGTCAAATAATTTCAAGAAATATGACGCCTGGATTCATCACTTTCTCCAAAAGTCTGAAGTGACCTGATTACTCAGCGGAGAGTTCTGAACTGCAGACAAGTTGACCACAACTCGCGCCGCCATAAAACTCTCAAGAAACCTAGAAGAACAGCTGTTATTCAGCAGAAGAAGAAATGCCAACCTTGGACAATCGACAGATTATGGACCCTTTTATTTATCCCTTCACAGCATTACTTTATCATAAAATATGTAAAAATAAATGAATAAATAAATAAATAAAATGCAAAAAATAAAGAAAAACTTAATCAATGGTTGAAATGGTTAAATTGATTGACTTATTGATATTACTTCATTTGATAATTTGATACGTTGATTCATGATTTTTCCTAATGTAACATAATTTTGCACATATTTTTAACTTTTGATACTTGATGAAATTTTGCTATGAAAATTTCTGAAACAGTCTATTTTACTGATAGAGTATTATTTTTTAATCAACGCTAATAACATAACTCAATGTAACCAAAATACCTCCACACCAGCTTACCTTCCGTGAAAGACGAGGATTTTAGTTCTGGTCGATGGTCTCATGCTATCTTTGCATTTGTTAAAGGAGGCTGACTTAGGCACTTTTAAAACTTGATAACAATTAGACTCGCAGCACTCAACACATGTTTTTTCTGGCAAGTAACCAGACGCAGCATGGGGCGTACAGCATAGACAATTCCATTTTTTTATTCGGGTTCGAGATCAGACTTATTTCGATCGATTCGATTTAAAGTCGAAATCGTGACACCCCTAATACAGAATAATAGAAGAACTTTAAATGTGACCTGTGTAAATCATTTAACATTTAATTTAAATTAAATATTGGACATCTTTAATGATATATTTGCTATTTATTTCAAATTAAAGAATTCAATGTCACATTTATTTAATTATTTAATGGCGCCTATATGTATTATTTCAATGGAGTTCTGTGGTCCTGCACTCCTGTGACATTTTCCAATGATCACAGAGTTTATTGATGTTT
The DNA here is from genome assembly GCA_037389245.1 of Oryzias sinensis. Lineage (NCBI taxonomy): Eukaryota > Metazoa > Chordata > Actinopteri > Beloniformes > Adrianichthyidae > Oryzias > Oryzias sinensis. The sequence goes on from CM074491.1 coordinate 1,215,920, forward strand.
GAGATGAAACCTATAACCTGGAAACGATAGCAAAAGGCCTGTTGTGTTTTGTGTTCCTGCAGGCTTCCCAGCATTGATGACTGAAGAGGAAGATCTCTGCAACCAGCAGAGGAACTTAGGTAAGGAAAACAGGAGGAACCAGAACCTCCACAGACAGTGAACAGGAGGAACCAGAACCTCCACAGATTCAAGAGGAACAGGAGGAACCAAGAACTTCCACCGATTAAAGAGAACAGGAGGAACCTGTGAACCTCCACAGATTAAAGAGGAACAGGAGTAACTAGAACCTCCACAGATTCAAGAGAACAGGAGGAACTAGAAATCTGCAGATTAAAGAGGAACAGGAGGAAACCAGAACTCCTCCACAGATCTCGCAGGAACCAGAACCTCCACAGATTCAAGAGGAAACAGGAGGAACCAAGACTCTCCAGAGATTAAAGGAACAGGAGGAAACTTGGTGAACCTCCAGATTCAAGATGAACTAGGGGAATCCCTGCACCAGCCAGGATGTAAGATCAGCTTGATCTGGAAGCAGGAGACTATACCCTGACGGGAGATTCCTACTTATGAGGAAGATGAGAACAGTGAAGCAGATCTAAACACTAGCAGAGCTTTAATGTAACTGATAGTTTGTGACAAGAAGGAAACCAACATGAAGAATCAACATCAACTACAGATGCAGAGACAGAATCAACATCAACTACAGATGAAGAGACAGACCTACAGAACAGAGATCAGAGGAAGAGGAGGGACAGAAGTCATGTCCAAAGGACAGCTCTCAGATGGGTCAGCAGGTCAGTGTGACTCTGATCTTCATCTCCACACTATCGTGCATGTTCACTTCAACAACGGTTCTATCTGAGCTTCAAGTTTCCAAACATGCAGTCCATCAACAGCGTGTCCTGGAAGAGTCTCTTCTGTCCCTTCCAGTTGAAAAGACAGTAGACATTGTTGGTCAGTGCAGCCTACAACATTCTCAAATCAGATGATCTAGCGTTCCTCCAGCTAACGGCAAACAGGAAACCTTAACAGATCAAAAGAGAAAATTGTTAGCAGATAAAAAGTACAATCTGTTTTGTCGTTTGTGGTTCTAAGTTTGTAGTTCAGTTCTTTTCAGCAGATTTCTATGTCAAACCCAAAATCCATCTAAATCCTCTTTGATGTCTCCAATTCCAGACATTCAGACAGATCTATTTCCAAAACTACATTTCAAGCTAAAACCCAAAGACAGGTCCTGCTCATGGATCTGCAGACAGAAAAAGATTCAAATCCTCCAAATCCTAAATGCTGGTTTGTCAGCTACGCAAAACAAGGAAAACGTGTTGGTTCATAGCTTCAACTGGCAGAATGCAGTAAATATTAACTTTCATATTGGCGGCGGGCACAAAGTAAATATCATCTTGGAGTATCGCAAATAGCTCGCGGGTCGCAAGAGTTTGAGACCCCGTTGCAGACTTCACACTGGTGCCACCAGCCGCAGGTCGAAGAACGAATCAATAGTTTGCTTGCTCATAGCTCAGACGCACATGGCATTGTGTTGCGATGATATTTGTTCCGCTTCCTTCCCACAGATGTTTACGCATGGCTCATTATCTCAAGGCCCTTCATGCATTTAGCTACTTACAGTGGCTTTCCTATTCTTCTCACTAGGGCTAGGCGATATGGCCTAAAAATAAAATCTCAGATTTTTTTTTTTAATTACTGGCGTCCCCCAATCAAATGCAAGACAAATGTAACCTCTACTTCTGGATAAATAATAAACAAATAAAAACACACTCTTGGAATCAAAGTTACATAAGATTTTTCTTCTTCTCACTCCCTTGACTTGTTTAAATAATTTTGTCTTGTTTTTTGTCTAATTTTATTCTACACTCAAGCTTTCACTTGTCCATAATAAAAGGTTATTTCCTTACTTCTGAGGTCCCAGCTGTGTTTTCAGTCCCACTTTGTAGTGTAGACTAAGAGGAGAGGAATGATTCATCTTGACAGTAGCACCATTTAAGGATTAACATTACAGCTCATATCTAGTCTAAGGTTTTATTAAATTAAACCTGCCTTCTGCACATGAGATGATCATGAAGAGCAGGAGTCACAGTAAACATTAATTCATTTAATCGACGATCGTCGGTAGGCCTACTTCTCACACGCATTGGCCGCCTCACAGACAATCACTCAATGAAACGCCAGTGTGTGCTCGCGTCTCATGAGTGTGTGTTAGCTGCAGCGCCGCATCTCATTGATTATTTCACTGATCACTGACGGCTCCCTTCCACGCTTAATGCTTAAAATATAATGGAGGGTGGGGAGGCAAATTTACTGGTAGCACACTGAATGTAAAATTTAGTCGCATTAATTCTCAAATTTTGGTTTAAATATAAATCATTTGTCGTGCAGTCTGGGGCCCTGAAATACAGAAGCCAGACATCAAGTCTAGAGTCTCCTATTTAAAAACATAAAATCAGTAGGAACACTCTTTCCACGGCTAATGTTTTTACCACGATATCTAATGCTAACCCTTTTTTCAGGTCCTTGCAGCCAAGAAAAAGTGACTGGCCATACAGATTAAAAAAATCACGAGGAGCAGGCTCCTTAATAATAATCATAACAGTAACAAAAGCACATTTAGAAGATCGTTTCCTGCTGCTTCCAGATGATTTTGCTGTTCGAGGACAGCTACAGCCCCATGAACAACACTAACAGACATTAAGTGGTTTTTTTACTTCATTTGTGAGTCATATGATGCAGTTACATTTTTAAAATGAAAAAAACATTTGTTAATCCACTTTAATTGTCAATTGATAAATCTAACCGGAATTCACTACACATTTACTAAACAATTTTTTGAAAATGAAATGTCAAATACTATTTTCTTTATCATTTTAATTAAGTGACAGAATACGCTGTGTTGAGGAAGAAAATGAAAAAGCGGTTTGGCGGATTGCTTTTTCTTTTTAATTTTGAGTAAACAAATACAGCTTCATTTGAAAATAATAATAATCAGGGCTCCAGACTGCGACCAATTGCTCGCATTTTGCGACCAAAATTTGAGAGTAAAAGCACTGAATTTACATCCAGTTCTATTACAAAGCACGGTGAATCTGCTCTCACCCTAATGAGCTTTAGACATTAAACGTGAAGGCCCGCCAATGATCAATGAAATATCTGAGACGCCGAGCGCACACGACGCAGGCAGACACACACACCGCTGCACACTCATGAAACGCGAGCACACTAGCGTGATGCCTGTATGTGAGGCGGCAACTGCATGTGAGAAGAATAAGTCACTGTAAGTGGCTAAAATAGCGTGGAGGGGGAGGCCTAGAGATATTCAAGGCGCCAAACATCTGTGGGAAGGGAAACGGAGACAAATATAGTCACAACCTGATATGTGCTGCCTGAGCTGCGAGCAAGCGAACTATTGATCTGGCTCGCGTATGCGTACCAGCGCCGAGTGTAACAGCAGGGGTCTCAAAACTCGCGTCTGCCGGGCTATTTCATGCCCCCCAAGATGAGATATTTTATGCCCCCGCTTTAATATGAAAATTTAATGTTAGTGCAACCCGCCAGTTTTAATGAATGACACTTTTTCATTGTCGTGCACGGAGATGACCAACAGTGGGGTAAAATGACTACAAAGGACAATGACAGGACTTGAAAGCAGGACACCTGACAGCCCCCTCCCCAGACCACATTAAGGAGTTCCTTACTTTCCTTCTTAGATCGTATCTATTCGCTCGTAATTTTCTAAATACATGCAGTCCGTGGCTTTAACTTTTTTCTCTGTCTCACAGAACCGAGGAAGGTTACGCTTTTTGCTACGGGTTACGGCGGCAAGATCAAACGGTTCATGCAACGGCGCTGTTGCGGCAGCACACCGCCCTGTGGGTGGGAGTGTCAGCTGAGGAGAATAAACGACGCGGCGTGACAGCTAACGGGCTTGAAATATCAAACACACTCGAAAGCAAAAAAACAATTCATTGTTAGACACACTGAAACACGCGGGCAAAATGCAACGATAGACGTGTTTGAGATGAACCGGCACCTCGCCTGGTTCGTTGGGGGTTTGAGAGATGAAGGCGAATCTGCAGCAAGACTGAAGGAGAACAGGAAGTTGGAGTTGTCCTTAACATTCAATTTAGTTTTAATATTCTCTCCCCCTTAGTGTTATCTGTGTTATTATATATTTATTTTATGATTATTTTAATGTTTTATAAATGTATGTAGCATTAATGAATTGGTATTTAAATATTTTAATTAATCACTCAACTACAAAACCATCAGACACATGTCCTTATAACATTTATTGTAGTCTGTAGGGCAGCTTTCAGTCGTTCAGTTTCCAGCTGTGTCCGGTAGGCTTGCCCCCTTGCTCACCTCGCGTATATTTTTGTAATAGATTGACAGGTGACGTTGGAGCAAAAACAAAAAAATATGTCACACACCGAGTGATCTGCGGAGCGTTGAGTCCACCTGGGTGATCTCAAACATGCTTATTGTGCATCTTGGCTGCACCTATTTGGTGTCACAAAGATACATTTCCATCCGCTTAATATTTATTCTGTCTAGACAGCTGATGTAGCTAGTTTACCTGTTGTTGCATTTTCAAAAGTGAAGACGAATGACACTGGAATTAATAATAATGTACTTGCATCTATTATTAAAGTATTTATTCGTAATACAGTGGAAATTAGTAGGATTTGGTTAGAATGTTGATTTCTACGGGGTATGCTACCCAATTTTTCTGGTTGTGCCCTCAAAATTTTCAGTTAGGGGCCACAGTGCTCCTAGTGAAAAAAGTTAGTCTGGAGCCCTGATAATAATGATCCTGTGTTTTGAAACTGTTGCCGGTGAGATGACAGGCGCCGAGATGTGGGCTCATCTGTGGATGAAACGCGAGTGCAGGGAAAAGCATACAGATCTGCATGTTTATGACTGCACAGCTGTTTTTTTGTCATGTCATTATTTTACATCTAATTAATGAAATGATTAAGATTGACTCCGGGTTTTGTCTATTGACGGTTCTAGTAGTCAGAAATGGATTTAAGATTTCATTTCATTCCAGAACTAAGCAAATGTTTATTGCCCAGCCTTGAATCTCTTTGCTGGTCATGAAGGCTATAGTATGGGGTGTTGTAATTTTAGGTCAAATAGGAATTATATTATTCAGGAAATGCTGAGGCAGTCCGGCTGACTCTGCTTAAGATCTTACCTGTAATTTTCTTTACGCTGATTTTGCTGTTCCAGGACAGCTACAAACCCTTGAACAACGCTAACAGATTTACCATGCTAAACTTTTGCTTGGCTGGTTGGATCAACAGGCACTGATGTCATTGCCTACTCCCCCGTGGAAATGCTAACTGGAATTGTGTTATGCAACACTAGTCGCAGGGTGGATGTGAAAATGAAAAGGCAATCCCCTCTTTGCACTTTTATTTTAACTATGACACAGAATAAGTGGTTTTTAAGTAGAAAAGGAAAAGCATTTGAATTTTTTTAACATATGAGTCATGATGCTACATTTTCAAAATACATTTCTGTTAATCCATTTTAATTGTCAAATTAGACATATCTAAATGAATTTTGCTACACATTTACCAGATAACTTCTTGAAAATGAAATGTCAAATACTATTTTCTTTATCATTTTAATTAAGTGACAGAATAAAGCAGTGTTAGTTGAAGAAACGTGCCGTTTTGTGGATTGCTTTTTTTTAAAATTTCAGTAAACAAATGCAGCTTCATTTGAAAATGAAAAGCATTTCTGGTTTTGTCTATTATTTTTTAATTATACAATAAAAAGCTACCATATAATATTGTCCGAACAGAATTCATCAGACTGCTTTTGTCAGCAGTCACATCATCAATAAATACAAGAGAACCAGGTCCAATAGCAGCCATACATGCCCACACCATGACATTACCACCACCATGCTTCACTGATGACATGCGATCATGAGCAGTTCCTTTCCTTCTTATACTCTTCTCTTTCCATGACTCTGGTATAGGGCTGTGACGATAACCGCATCACCGTACTTTTTTTTTTTACATTTTCCATATGGAGTGTGATTGGAACTATAATAAACACATTAAACACATTCATCTTTGCTGATAATTTACTTTTTCTGCTAGTCCTGTGTTCAGACTTTCCTCTTCTTTCAGACTGTTCTCTCCTCCCCACCGTGCCTGTCACTCTCTCGCCTCCGCTCACTGCCCTGCTGCATCGCATTCCCTTTTACACACAGAGGCGCTCGCTTCAGAAGCACACATCCTCATTCTAAAGGCCCGTGACACACCGACTTAATATTCGCCAGGCTGCTATCATCTTGTGCACCACACACTCAGGCGATTCTTCGCTGGATCATGAGCCGAGCCAACATGCAATTTCATTCCCTGACATTAGATGGCGCTTAATGTAAAACAGAAATACTCCTGTACACAAGGTGGTTGCTTTTCACTCAGAAGAAGAGAGCCAGTATTTACGCGCTTGTCAGAATCATACAAAGAAAACATGAATATTTCAAGCACCAGCTCCAGCTCCAGTTCCAATACTGATGGAAGAAATTATTGTTCTGTTGAATGATGTTATCGAAAAGACGCCGATTTTGGGTACATCCCATAGTTACGAGAAGAGAAGAACATGGGGAGTTATATCGACTGGTACAAGAGCTGAAAATGTATCATGAGCGTTTTCGGGGATATTTTAGAATGTCCATCATTATTTCTTTGCGGCAGTGTAGACGCTACTTAGCGTCTATCTTCTTTGCTGGTATGTGTGTCTGTAAAGGCAAATGTTTGAGCGCCCCAAGTTGTATGTTTTTTACTGTAACTTGTAGTTCAGACACGTGGTGCAAAAGCTACTATTCTCATTGGTTGTATAGTTTTTGACGCGGCGCGTCAAACCAAAAAAACGAACCCGAGGCGTTTTTTTAAAAGACGCTTGACGCTGGGCCGCTTTCAAGGCTGCGTGCATTGACTGACATTGGTGCCCTTGTTTAGTCAGGAGGCGCAACGTGCAACTGCGTGCAGCGCAGTTACCATGTCTGTATAAACAAAAGGAGCCTCCTGCCCCGTATATTCACAGGGTGTCAGGCTTCATGGCTCGGAAAGGTGACAGTGTCTGCAGCCTGTTTATTACTGGGAAATATATAATATTCTGAGAAGATGTCTGAAACGCATACAGGTGACACTCGCGTGCAGCTACAGAGCAGAAGAATCAACACGCACCAATAACACACGTGTGCGCACCTTCCTACACAAGACGCTCTGTACTCACACACACAGTCAATCTACATCACCTATAGTTAGGAGTTAGTTGCACAAGCTGTGATAGGTTGTTGTTAGTTGTTACTGTTATTTTTTACAAAGAATAATGCATTGTAGTTTTATTTATTTCCCATGCGGCCTGGGGATTGGGGTGTTTTTTATCATTTTATCTTGGTCTCATCTGTCCATAGTGGATGTTGTTTCCAGAACTGTGAAGACTGTTTTAGATGTTGTTTGGCAAACTCTGGTCTGGCCTTCCTGTTTTTAGCTCACTAAGGTTTTACATCTTGTAAACTCCATTTAGGAGTTTCCAACAGGGACAGAATTATTCCTTCCATCCACCTCTGCAGTTTTTTTCTGCAATCTCCGGTCGCTTGTCGCTACAGCTCCCCGTGCATTTCTTCTTAAGAATGTTGTAATTGTTATAAGGAGGGAATAACACACACCTGGCTAAGTGGAACAGTTGAGAATTACTTACATTACTTTTGGTTTCTTAACTAGTGAGGCACATATGCAACCGTTGTAATTCACACACCGCCAATTCGATCTGGCAAATACCCTCAAATAAAGCTGACGGTCTAATTCATTGTGGTGGTTTATAGAAACTACAATGTTGAACTGCTACTGTCCCCTAATATTTACAGACCTGGACTGTATATCATTATTATTTTGTTGGAATCAATTATCATTAGTGGAAACCAAAACCTTTTTTTTTTTTTTTTTTTACTTGTCCTGTCCAACAAGTGCAGATGAGAGCTGAGGGCCTCTGTGTTGACAGATTTTACTGCACAATACGTTATTAAATCAGACAAACCAGAGGCATGTCTGAATAACCCTTTTGGAATTGAGGCTATACTTTATTAGATTCCATCATGTTTGAAAATCTTTCTGTGTTGGACCGGATGGAAAAGGAAAGGAGGAAGAAGAGAGAGGGACGTTAGAGAGAGGGGGATAGGAGGGTGATAATAGGAGGGGGGGTAGAACCATGAAGCAGCCTAAAGCAACAACTTTACTGGATGTTTATCATTACGGGCGTCGGAGTGTAAACAAATCTCAAGGATGTAGCCTGTCCACACACATTCAGATGTTATGAACATACCGTTAGTAGTAGATGTCCACATGTCAACATGTACAGAAACATGCACACAATACAGATATTGTTCACACGCATACATGCTTTAAACCAATCCATAGTGTGAAATATTTCATTCATTCAATCATGCAAACTATTAGTGCAAAGGTGAGCTAACACCTGTGCTCAGGTGACTCTTTATGTTCTTCTAAATGGATGGTGGAATGTGAAAAGGAGGGAGAGTGCCCAGCCATCCCCACACCAAGACCCCCACCGCAGCAGCAGCGGCAGCCAGAACCCCCTTTTTTTTAACCCATGGCAGATCACGGGCTCCGTAGTAATTCATTAGCATCGCATTACTGACAAAAGTACTAAATTAAAGTAACTTGTTACTATGTAATTATCACCTCAACACTGTTTATTGTTAGTAGTCAAACTATGAGGAGTTTTTCCAAAAGTCTACGCTTAAAAGCATAGACTATACTGGACATTAGAGTCGCCCCCACCTCCAAATAGGCGAGTTACACGCCAAACCTAAATAGACCTCTATAGATAAATAGGCAGCTGTTACTCATTACTTTAAATAGACAGAATACCATTCTTGCTGTGAACAATCCCTTTTTCTTAATATCTTGTGGGTAATCTTAGTTTTTTCATAACATTTTTCGCGCTAGTTATCTGCCAAACTGACCAATCAGATGCCTCAGTGAAAGTAGGCGGCCTCGTGTCGAACGTTTGATTGACAGCTTTTTCCGAGCAGCTTCAGTGATGGGCTTAGACTTTGATCTAGCTATCATGATTGGCTACTGGTTCTTTCTTAAAACGCGGACTCAGACCACCTGACTAACCACCGTTGTCTGGGTCCTTCCAAATGGTGATTAGAGATTTGTTGTTGTTATTGACAAAAAGATTATATCAGAACATTACATTGCTATTTCTCAGTATCTTGTTTATTGCCATTTTGGACCAATCATGAACCATATTTACAAAAAGTACTAATTGACATACAGTTATCTTTGTTGTAGTAGGGACAGGGTCATGATTAGTCAGTACAGAAAGTTTAAGTAGAAAATAGCTTCAGTATCTTCAGAGCTATCGAGCATCTTTATTATGAGTCATTTCTCTATTAAAATTTGATAAAATATAATAAATATTGACTTTTTTCACAAAGTATTGATTGTGTTACGAATATGCTGACGATTCTTCATTACCATATAACTGTAGAAATTCATTTGTTTTATAGAGATTATTGATTTTACTTTCGAAATGGTCTTTCTCGATATTGCACTTCATTGACAACAGCCCTTTACAATGCCTTCTGCCGTACTACTACACCTCAAAGAGATCACTTCATTAGTGTCAGGAAAAAATATATTTTTTTCTTTGAAATGTATTTGTAGTTCACTTCCAGTTGTAGTGTGCTGTGATTCACAGCAGCAGATCTGAAGCCGTTGAATCACTGATTTGAGGTTGTAACTATAATGAACACATGTAAAATGGTAAACGGTCAGTTGTGACTTTATTTCTACAAACTTATAGGAGAAGATTTTCACACACAGATGCAGACTTTTGGTTTGGCTACATTCTATTTGCAAGTTCTCACATTAAATCTCTTCTGCCATTCATTTGACACATTTTTACCGCTCGCGCTGCCAGTAGCAATTCTAGGCTAACACTCACACATAAACACACCCACCAACACCACTATAGGCAAGTTTCTGACCCCCATTGATGGGACCCAAGACCTCGGTCCTGGAGGTGATTTCTAAATAAAATAAATACACTAACAGACATGTGAATGTAACTTTATTAGCAGCACATTCTTCCTAATATAACAAAGCCTCAGAGACTGTGTCAACATTTACTATAGATGCCTGCATCTTTACTGTCAATAATGGCAAGAATCTAAACATTCCAATTGTTTTCAGGGACTTTTTCTTCTCTTTTTGTAATTTCATATAAAAATAATTGGCGACAGAACTGTGGTTAAAAGTACATTTTCTGTCAATCCCTCTGTCCCCTTTCTAATAAATCTATTTACTTCAGTATGATTTAATTTGAGTATAAGCAGTTAAAATGACATTAAAGACCTGTTTGTACCATTTTATGAATTATTTATCTGCAAGTTAATTTCTAAAACAAATAAAATATTATTTTCTATAACTGGTTTAGACTACAAGTTATTGACTGAAAAGCTCTCATATGGGAGGTGTAGGCCTTTTTCAGCACAGCTTGATACTGTTGTGCTAAAGAAAACAAAAAACTTTTTTGATTAAAAGTTTTTAATGTGTGCATATACTGGAATGATACTGCAATCATTTGTATTGATAATTAAGAATAACAAAGTCACCATAGCATTTAAAAGGACTCTGTTCTTGTGTTTCTGCAGCTCTCCCCAGCACAGATGACTAAAGAGGGAAGATCTGCATCCAGCAGAGGAACTTCAGAGTGGAACAGGAAGAACCAGAACCTCCACAGATTAAAGAGGAACCAGGGGAACTCTGCATCAGTCAGGATGAAGAGCAGCTTGATCTGAAGCAGGAGACTGATACCTTGATGGAGATTCCTACTTATGAGGAAGATGAGAACAGTGAAGCAGATCTGGGAAACGTTCAGCAGAGCTTTAATGTAACTGATAGTCAGGATGAAGAAGGAAACCAACATGAAGAATCAACATCAACTACAGATGAAGAGAATTTCTGGTGCATATCCAGACAGGCAGCATATCTGAAGATATCCGGGTAGAAGATACTGGTTCTGTCTTATTTTGGTCATATCCAAGTTCCGAACATGACTTGAAGTCAAATCTGGAAATATCTGGAGTAAAGATACTGAAGAAGGTAAATATCCTGTAGTATCTGTAGTGTATACTTATCTAGGTGTTGAAGCATTTCTGGTGCATATCCCCGTAGTTACCATTGCCGCTGTAGGTACCATAACCGTTCGGCCTGGAACTTCCGTTCGGGGTCCTTCAACTAGTGCTGACGTCACATTATGTGATTGGCTGTATGTTGGTCTGATGACGTGTCAGACAGTGATTGGTCTGGACAATTTAGGATACTACCATAGAAGAAAATATTATGACGTCTGTTGTAAACAAACATAGCTGTGAGATAGAGCGAGATTGCATTCGAAACGTGCCTTTATTATTCTTAGGATTATTATTCATGTTCTCTTATAGATTTTTTAATCCTTGCACCCATTGCTTTATTATTGACAGAACGGACCCGGAAGGGCAACATTTAGCCATGCTGACAAAAATTTCACCCACGGCTGAACTTAGACCGGAGTAATGAGCGGATTGTGATAGCATGTCTTTATAAAAATGACAAAGAATATTGTCAGACACAATTTATGAGGGACAACTCCTTTAGGTTACAAAAGGGAACGTGAAATGAAAATACGTAGAGCCAAAGCAGATGTCGACGCTATGTAGTTTGTCCAAGTGGGGTTACCGTAGTGTGACGTTATACTCAGTCGAAAGGACCCCGAACAGAAGTTCCAGGCCGAACGGTTATGGTACTTACACCGTATTTTATGATTTGTGCAAAGGTGATACTGCATTAGGACATGTATTGTCTCTAGATATTAAATGTATCACTTGTTTGATAAGTGCCTTGCCTAGCAATTTATGTGCACAAGATACTTCAAAAGCACATATATTTTTTCCAGACATATATTGTTTATGATAAATTTGAATTACGCATCTGATCTGTTAAGCTGAGTTTGCTCTGCACTTATATTTTCCCACAAATGTTTAAAAACAGGTGTGAAAAGTATTGACAAGTCAATCCGAGTTTGATTAAGGTATACAGTAATATCCTCATTGCTTCATCAAAGGTAATAAATACAATGGCACTTCGGGCATACAACAAATTTTTGGCATTTTCAACAGCCAATTTCTCCCTGAGCATGTATCAAGTGGCAGGAAAGTCTTTTGTGATGTTTTGTAAAACAGTATCTCATATTATACCAATAAAAAAAAACTTTTTTAAAAACTTTAGGATTGTTTTTGGTAAGAATTCAATGATAACTACTGCTCTGTTTATGCTTAAATGTTTTCAGGGAGTGGGTGAAGACAGTTTATTTTTTTTAACTTTATTGTACAAAATGTAAGTACAGCAAGGAGAGCAAACATCTTACATGCATTTTACACAAAAACATTCAGGTTTCCACAACTTTCATACAAACATACAGCTTTCTTAAGGCTTTTAGAGATTTTACTGAGATACATTTCAATTTGTTTGATTAACACAGGGGGGGGGGGGGATAAACAAAATTAGCATTTATGAATATACAATTTGCCAAATATAATAATAAGATTAATTTTTAGTTTTTATTTGAGTCCAAGTTTTTATTATGAAAGCCAAAAATTATATATTCAAATTTCAGAGTGAAGTTGGGGTGAATATGATTTCTGATAAATTGTAAACACTTCTTCCAAAAAATTCTAATTTCAGTACATTTCCAAAAAAAATGGTTAATTGCTTTTGGATGTTCTTTGCAAAAGGGACAGTTAGGATCAATTTTTTAATGTATCTTAGCATGAATTGATTAGTGGGGTAAATTTTATGAATGATTTTAAAAGAAAATTCTTTCATTTTTTTTTATTTATCATAGATTTTTGGGTCACACTCCAGCCTTTCTTCCAAATACTGCCAGGAACAAAACGTCCTCAGTAGTTTCGAAGCCGCAAAATAACACAAGGAGAACGAACAACCGTGACGTGTTACCCGAGCTCCAGTAAAGTGAAATTTGATTGGTCACGTTCTGCAGTGCGACCAATCAGCTGTCGAGTTACAGAGCTCCGCGCCGCCATGACGCAATCTGTTTGAAAACGATGGCGGCACGGAGCATAGGGCCGAAGATGAAGACTGAAAAAAAGAATAAAAGTTGACCGTAGGAAACATGGACAACGGTGTTGCGTGCACACCCTACAGTAAGCGAGGCCGACCGCGTCCTCACAGTGACCAGACCTCAGAGGATCCGGGAGTTGGCGGCAGTGACCTGGCCGAGCCTATAAGTTAAGGTAAAACTTTTGATCTAAATTAAAGGGCATGTTTATTCGGGGCTTGGAGGTTACGGGGTTATATTTAACCAATTCCGGGGCTATTTTAAATAGCAAAAATAAACCACATGCTTCCCTTTCCTTTTTTCAGGAAAAGAGTCTTCATCTGAAGCGATTGAAACATAATCACAAAGGCTGGGCGACGTGAAAAAAACCAAGAAGCTACAAGGACACAGGATACGACCCCCCCCCCCTCGAAGTTTCCGTATGTATCTACAGTGTGTAAAAGTATTTTGTGCTGAAAAACTTCGCTTTTGTATAAAACTTCAAGTAACCCAGAAACATGTCATCAACTAATGGACAAACGTCGAGCAGCGACTTTAACGCGGTAAACAGCGGAGGACGTGACCGTACAGATTAAATGAAGTGCGTGGAGGGGATGGGGGGGAGGGGAATCCGCGGCACACGTCTGTGCAGAACCGGGGCCTGTGATCCGTATGGATCATGGATCATCCGCGCAGCCTAGTAGCTTCTCCTGGGATTCGGTGTCAGACCGTAAAACCGCATCACCCGCGGGACGTCATCACCGAGGACCCACACTTTATATATTTATTTATTTGAAGTTACAGGACTGCATATGGTGTGTGATTTGAACTATTATTATAAACATATTCATCTTTGCTAATAATTTTGTATTCTCGTGCGGTCATGGACAAATGTTGAAAACCCTGGGCGCTATGTGAATTAGGTTTCTTTTAGGTTCTACCTGTTGGGCGGCCGCGGCGTCACTCCCTCCCGATTACCCCGCTGGAGCGGCAGACATCGCCCCCCACCGCCGTGGGGCCCGTTTAGCGCGGTCAGCACGGAGACACGGGGGTCCACCGGCAGCTGCGCACGGGGTCCGAAACGTCGGCTCCCCTCTCGCTGGGGGCGCCGGAGGAGGGAAAGGAGAGGAGCCTGCGGGGCGAGGGTGGAGCGCAGGCGCCCCGATGTCTCTGCACTTCTGTCAAAAGTGGCAGGAAAATATACGTCTGTATGCGCTACGAGCTCTCCATGGGAGCGTGAATTCAGCGCGGCAGGAAACGTCGTCACCCCGTTAAGATCCTCACTGATAGCTGAGACGGTTAACATGTTGGTGTTCCGGTCACGCAACACGAAGACGGACAATAAAAGCAGCAGCACGATTCACTAAAGCAGCCAAACAGACAAACACGTGTTCACTTTTTTTCAGCACTTTAAAAAAGGTTGTTCATGTTTAGCCTTTGTTGAACCTTTTCTACGATGACTTTTCTCTCTCTGACCGTGGTCGGAAAACGTTGGTGGATCTTCCTTTGGGGTTATAAGCTACATGCGTTCTTGAGTTTGCCACTCGGCCGCTGGGGGGTTTTGTGTTGGACAGGTGCCTGTATTCTAGAACATTGGCCAGAACAGCAATGTTACTGTAACCTAGCAGACTTGTTCTTTCTTTCAGATTCTTGTCCATCACATAAACAAGAACTTCAGAGAGCAGCTCCAGTGGAAGGTCTGGGCAGATGACAGGTATGTTTCTTTCTCACTACTGTTTCAGGAAACTTGACAAGAACTCCAGTCAGTTATAAAATATTGTCTTTTTTTTTAGCTTCAGAACACCGCACAATGAGGAGATGACGACAGCAGTGAAAGATGTGGAACCAAATTGGAGTTTCTACCAAGTTAGAAGTAAGCACCAACATAAAGTTGGATTTACACAACTCACCATAAGTTAGAGATAATGTGAGAGACTCAATGTCAAGTATTCAGTGTTACTTTCTTTTCAGAGATTTTTTGAATAGGATTGCAATTGTATTAGTGTGATAGACAGCTCATTTAGTGTTTCCATGTCTTAAGACCAAACACTAAGTTACAATAACGATATAGCATTGACAATAGATAATTATGATAAGCCACTGTGACAGTCTGCATGGCACATTTTGAATATTCCACTTTGGAAAAATGTTGCAATGCAATATGTTGACCTCGTCTTCTGTACATTTCATATTTCCATCGACTAGGAGCTGGTTATCGAGCTATTGACAGTATCAAGTGCAAAGAGAGAGAGAATTCCGGTTGAACTTCCGGTTGAGTGGACGCTGGCATGACTGTTGCCGCTGCTCACCGGTAACTTTAACTCTAACTCTCGCTTTTCTAAACGATTCTGCTACGACAGATTTTGGACTGTGAAAACAGAGAACGAACGTCACTCTGTCCACTACTTTGATTATCTACTTCTCACTGCACGCCTCAATAACCGATAACTTCCACTACGCCACTCCTCCAACCTGGGGCTTGGCTAGCTAGGAGTTACGTTCTTCAGTCTGCAGTCCCGGGCCTTCTCCTGTCAGCTATGCTCACGTGCAAACTTTACATCTGGTCGGCTCTAACCTGGATCCTCCTCTGGCTTTTCCACCGCCCCACGGCCGGGCTCATCCTGTACTCAGCGTCGGAACTCCTCCGTCTCCGCTGGCTGCCTACAGCTCCTGCTCCTCTGCTCTACGCCCGCACGGACCCCCTGCTCCCGCCACGCCGGAGGTACATCCACCGTGGCACGCACCGGCACTACCAAGCCTCGTCCAATCTCGTCCGCTTCCTCTCCTCCTCTACCCGCCGTCCTCCACGTAACACCGGACGTTCTGTGGACCACGGAGTGCTGTCCAGCCTCCCCGGACCTGCGAACTCGACTTCTTCGGCGCCGCGCCAAGTCATCAGAACCATCAACTTTGGCCTCATCAACATCCGCTCCCTCTCTAACAAGGGTCAGCTGATCCAGGATCTAATTGTGGATCGTAAGTTGGACTTTCTCTGCGTTACGGAAACTTGGCAGCAACAGAATGACTTTTCCTCTCTCAATGACTCCACCCCTCCCGGCTTTGTTTACCTCTGTCAGCCTCGTTGCTATGGCCGCGGAGGCGGTCTCGGGGTGATATATCGCGAGACGTGGAAAGTCCTCCCGGTTCCGCTCCCCTCATTCAGCTCCATTCAGTGCACTGCCTTCATGCTGCCTGGACCCACACCAACTGTAATAGCAGTGGTTTACCGCCCCCCAAAACCGAACAGGGATTTTCTGGAGCATTTTGGAACTCTGCCTACTCACCTATCGTCTCTCTCTCCTAATGTTATGTGTATGGGTGATTTTAACATACATTTTGATAACAACCACCTCCCCCTCACCAGAGACTTCTGCTCATGCCTGGACAGTCTTGGTTTTTGCCAACATGTTCAGCTGCTAAGGGACACATTCTGGACCTGGTCTGCTGCTCTGGGTTAACCCCCTCTAACTGTTCCACAGATGATCTTCCTATGACTGATCACCATCTTGTTTCTTTTAGCATCCCCTTGACTTTATCTGAGATCAAACCCACTCGCCTCATCTCCTTCCGAAACATTAAGAATATAAATGTGGAGCTGTTTTCTTCTCAGTTGGAGCGCATTCCTTTCCCAAACTCGTCCAACCCTGATGATCTGGTTTATTTTTATAATAACTGCCATTTAGATGTTCTTAACAATTTCGCTCCTGTAAAAACCCGGTCTGTTTCGTTTGTTAAATCTTCCCCCTGGTTCACCCCTGAACTCCATAAAATGAAAGCCAAATGCCGCCAGTTGGAGTGGCTCTGCAAAAAAACTGGCTCTCCCGTCCATAAGGAAATATACAATGAACAGATTCTACAATACAAGGACTTGGTTTCTAACACTAAAACAAAATACTTCACTGAACTGATTGATGCAAATAAGGGAAATTCCAAAATGCTGTTTTCTCTAATGGATAATGTCTTTCAACCCCGTAACAGTTTTCCCCCTCATTTTTATTCAGATGAGCACTGTAATTCTCTTCAATTATTCTTTAACCAGAAAATTCTAGATATCCATCAGCATCTCCATTCCTCCACGTCTCCTCCCACCCCGACTGACTCATTTTCTGTAACTCATACATTCACTTCCTTTTTCCTCCCTGATCCCAGTGAAATTTCCCACCTCATCCATAAGTCCAAACCATCCACATGTTTGCTAGATCCCCTACCAACATCCCTGGTTAAATCCTGCCTTCCTTCTCTTCTCCCTTTCATTTGTGCCATTATCCACTCCTCATTGACAGCAGGTATTGTCCCCTCACTCCTCAAGATCGCTGCCGTCAGACCCATCCTAAAAAAACCCGGCTCAGACCCCAATTCCTTTCACAATCTTCGTCCTATTTCTAACCTCCCCTTCATTTAAAAAATTCTTGAAAAAATAGTCGCCTCCCAACTTTCCCATCATCTCACCCAAAATGATCTTTTTGAACCCTTTCAATCTGGTTTCCGTCCCCTTCATAGCACAGAAACTGCCCTACTAAAAATCACCAATGACCTTCTCCTTGCAGCTGATTCTGGACTCTTCACCATTCTCATCCTCCTTGACTTGAGCGCAGCATTTGACACCATATCTCACTCCATCCTCCTCCACAGACTTTCAGCCCTCGGTATCGAGTCCACCCCCCTCCGCTGGTTTCATTCTTATTTTTCAAGCCGCACTCAGTTTATTCAACTGAATTCTTTCAAATCCCAACCCTCACTCATTTCATCTGGTGTTCCCCAAGGTTCTGTTCTCGGTCCCCTTCTCTTCATTACCTACCTGCTACCCCTTGGCAATATATTTCGTAAATTCAATATTGATTTTCATTGTTTCGCGGATGACACTCAGCTCTATCTGTCCAGTAAACCCAACTCTTGTATTCCACCTGCCTCCCTCTCCTCCTGCCTGTCTGAAATAAAAACCTGGTTCACCCTAAACTTCCTCAAACTTAACAGTGATAAAACCGAATTACTCCTCGTAGGTTCCAAATCCACCCTTTCCAAAGTTCCTAATTTTAACGTTTCCATCGATTCCTCTCCAGTTTTCCCCTCCCCTCCAGTAAAGAGTCTGGGTGTCATCCTTGACAGTACATTATCATTTCAATCCCACATCAATAGCATTACTCGGTCAGCCTACTTTCACATACGCAATATTAATCGACTCTGCCCCTCCCTCACCATCCACTCCGCCTCCATTTTAGTTCATAGTCTGGTCACTTCTCGTCTCGACTATTGTAATGCTCTTCTCTATGGTCTTCCCAACAAAACTCTAAATAAGCTTCAGTTGGTCCAGAATTCAGCTGCCCGCATCATCACCAGAACCCCCTCCTTCCATCACATCACTCCCGTTCTCCAGCAACTGCACTGGCTTCCAGTAGCCTTTAGGATTCAGTTCAAGCTCCTTCTCTACACTTTCAAAGCCCTCCATAGCCTGGCCCCCTCCTATCTCTCTAATCTCCTCCATGTTAACACTCCTTCTCGCTCTCTTCGGTCTTCTTCCTCCCTTCAGCTCTCTGTCCCTCCGGCCCGTATGGTCACCATGGGGAGCCGTGCCTTCAGTCGCTCTGCTCCCCAACTCTGGAACTCTCTCCCCCCAGAACTCCGTAACACTGACTCCTTTCTGATCTTCAAATCCAGACTCAAAACTTATCTGTTTAAGCTTGCATTTCCGGAACACAGTTTCTCATTTTCTGTTAGCTGATTTTATTAATGAATCCAATTTATTTATTGTTTTTAACTTGTGATTTTATTGTGTTTTTACCTCTAACTTTGTACAGTGACCTTGGGTGTTTTGAAAGGCGCTTTTAAATAAAATGTATTATTATTATTATTATTATTATTTGGAACTAGAATGTAGAAAGTGCTTCAGTTCCATCAGCTGTCAGTCTGCAGCAGCTTCATCTGCTGCCTCCATCCTCTCTCTGGGAGTCTCTGCAGAGTTTTTCTGCAGCTGCTGGTTTTTCTGCAGCAGCAGCAGCAGCATCAGAGCCAGAGAGCCAAAGAAAGTGGAAAGTCTGAGAAGGAAGCAGCTCTGAAGCTCTGCAGCTGACGGTGCAGCTTCAGGACTCATGAGGAGGAGCACATGCACGGCTCTGATGCTGCTGAACGTCTGACTGAGATGATCCACATTCAGAAGAGAGTTTCAGAGTGAAAGACGTGTGGAAGAAGAGAATCCTGAAGGTTTCTGTGCAGACATGAACTCAGTCAGAGAGCGTCTGAATGTTGGAGGATCCAGAAGAAACCAGGAGCTCATGAAGGTGGTTCTGTTGGAGCAGAGAGCAGAACTCTGATCCCAGTTTCAGGAACAATGCAGGCTCATGTTCTGGACTGAAGAGTTCTCCTGAAATGTTCTGTTCAGACTTCTTCAGGATCACATCTGTGTGTGAATGTGGAGCTTTGTCTGAACCAAGCTGCAGCTAGTTCACTTTGAAGCTCCTTCAGGCTCACACAGCAACAATGACAAAGACTGAAGCTGCTGTGCTGCCCTCTAGTGGCAGACATGGCATCTGCAGCACACATTTCTGCATTTCTCAACATTTTTGAAGCTCATCCAGAGAATGCCAAAAGTCTGCAAAGCAGTGATCAAAGCTAAAGGTGGCTACTATGAAGAACCTACAATATGACATATTCTAAGTTGTTTCACACTTTTTTGTTATGGATAGAATTCCACATGTGTTCATTCATAGTTTTGATGCCTTCAGTGTGAATCTACAATTTCATAGTCATGAAAATAAAGAAAACTCTTTGAATGTGAAGGTGTGTCCAAACTTTTGGTCTGTACTGTAAATAAAAATGTTACGTGTTTTTTTTTGTCTCAACATGAAAAATTCTGTGCATTTATTTAAATCTTTCCCAGTTTTTTATTGTAAAAAATTTTGAAGAAGACAAAGAAACAAGAAACAGCTTTAAAATCTTTGCAGATTGTTGGTGAAAAATGTTTCTATTCCAAAGATCTTTAATTTTTTCACTTTTCTTTAATTATGTTACATCTCAGGTATAATATTCATAAATTTGTTTTTTTGTGAACAATTTTTTATTGCACCATTTCAGAAAACAGTACAAAACATAACTTAAATGATCAAATAACCCTCCCCTCCCCCCCCCAAGACAGACATTAATACAAAATAAACAACAATGTGTTAGGCACACACCTGCAAAATAATAATATTAAACTGACGAGTAGAACCAAATAAACAATATAAAATAAACAAATGACCAATAATTAGGTGAGTGTCTCTATGTTCACCTTCTAAGGATTCTGATTTTTAACTGCATCCCCGCCTCTCTTCATAAATTTGTTATTCTAATTTTAATTAAATTAAGTAAAATTCTCTGTTGTTTTTTCTCTGTAATGAGAAATTCAAAATGTTTGCTTGTCTTTGTTATTATCTAAACAGTTTAAGGTTTATTTATAGTCGTAATTATTCTCTTTAGAAACAGTTTTTAGGATCTTTTTGCTTTAAATTTTCATTTTTGATTTTTTGTTTCTTTGTTTACTTATGAAGTTTCATTATTCATGACTGTATTTTATAAATACAATATACAAATGTGATCAGGTTTAGTTTTTTTTTCTTTCCAAACTTTATTGAATGTAAAAAATCAATACAAAACAATGTTGACCAGTGAACAACAACAACGAAGGAACAGGCCAGGGGGCTATTACATTTTACACAGATATATTGAAACTGATACACAGATCTAATGTTTTGATGGCGTTCTTATTATCAGAGTTTCTTATTGTCTTAATGTATTGTTTGAACTCATTGATAAAGACTGAGAAATGAGGGGTATGATTATGATCATGAATGTTCCATTTGCATAAAAACAATAAAAGGTTAATAAAGTACAACTGTTCTTTTTTATGAGATGGACAGTGAGTGATGCCAAACATAATATTTTCTAAATACAGGCGGAAGTCTGGGTCAATGTGGGCGGAAATGAAATGACAAACTTTAGACCAGAGAGTGGTGGAAAAGGAACATGACCAAAATAAATGTATAGCATCTTCAGGGTGTTCTTGACAAAAAGAGCAGCTAACATCAATATCATCTTTGAACCTTTGCAGATATAGTTTGGTTGGATAGAATTTATGGATTAGTTTGAATGAGATTTCTTTCACTTTATTGGTTAAAAAGTATTTTGCTGGTAAATTCCAAAAAAAATTTTTCCATTCTAAATGATAAACTAAATTATTAAAGAAAGAAACTACGTAAGGAATGGAGACAACATCCTTCTGGAAGAGTGAGCGTATACGGCGATTTGTGTTACGTGAAGAAGAAAAACAGATTTGGCCTATTTCTATTTTAGTTGGATCAATTGGTAATAAATTTGGATTTTGCAATGACGAACCTTTGAATAATGTAATAATACATTTAGGAATTACTTTCAAAACAAAGTTAAATTCGTTTTTAGGTATTTTGATGGAGTATTTGAAGCAGAATTCTTCATGTGACATTAAAGCTCCGTTTGAATTAAACAGCTGATGAACCAGAAGGATGTTTTGATTAAACCATGATGGATAAAACAAAGATTTATGTCTATATGTAATGTCTTTATTGTTCCATATGTAGTATCTGTGAGGAGAAAAATTGTGTTTGTAGATGAGTGACCAGGAAAGAAACATTTGTTTATGGAAGCAAGAAAGCTTAATTGGGATCTTTTGTACATTATAGTTACAGAATAAAAGAAAGTTTATGCCTCCTAATTTGGAGAAAATGTAATTTGGTATGAAATTCCAGATTGAAGTTGGATTCTTAATAAAATGTCTTAGCCAATTAATTTTAAATGTATTATTTAATGTGCAAAAGTCTAGAAAGTTAAGACCACCCTTATCATAAGTGTTCATTACAACAGTTTTTTTAATGTAATGGTTTTTGTTCCTCCAAATAAAGTTAAATAGAATTTTGTCAATGGATTTCAGGACTTTTTTGTCAACATTGAGGGATAAAGTTGCGTACGTTAGGCGAGAGATTCCCAAAGCTTTAGTTAATGCCGGCTCACTTGACCGCAGTAAAGAAAAGCATGAAGCTCAAAGGTCTTCTGTGTGTGATGAAGGTGACATACCTATGTGGTGGAGCTGCAGCTGTGGTTTCCAGATGACATCCAGCAGTCTGCGCTGACGACAGAGCTCCTCCTCGTACTGGACGATGGTTCCTTCACAGAGTCTGCAGATTTCTTCAGCAGCAGCAGCTAGTCGCTCGCTGATCAACTCTCTCAGAGACTGAAGGGAAGACATGGTTCCTGCTCCGATCTTCAGCTCCAACTCCCACAAACA
>CM074491.1:1238878-1260818 GCA_037389245.1 Oryzias sinensis
TCCTATGAACAGATGAGACCAAGATAAAAAAATAAAATAAAAAAAAACACCAAATCCCCCGGCGGCCGCATCGTAAATAAATAAAATTACAATGCATTATTCTTTATTAACAAATAACAGTAACAACTAACAACAACCTATCTAGCTTGTGAACTAACTACTAACTATAGGTGTTGTAGATTGACTGTGTGTGTGAGCACAGAGCGTATTGTGTAGGAAGGTGCGCACACGTGTGTTATAGGTGCGTATTGATTCTTCTGCTTTGTAGCTGCACGCGAGTCTCACCTGTACTCTTTGGTACAGACATCTTCTCAGAATATTATATATTTCCCAGTAATAAACAGGCTGCAGACACTTTGTCACCTTTCCGGTAGCCATGAAGCCTGACACCCATGAATAACACGGGGCAGGAGGCTCCGTCTTTGTTTATACAGACATGTTAACTTTGTGCTGCACATAATAGTTGCAGACGTTTAACGCCTCCTGACTAAACAAAGGGCACCAATGTGAGTGTGTGTGTATATTTTTTTGGCCCCATAAGCGATTTTCGGCCCATTCATTTTTTTTACGGGAACGCTCGCCGTGATGTCATCGTCGTGGGGGGGGGTGACGTTCTCTTTGCCGAAAATTCATTTTCAATTTATCCTAGGTGTGTGCCAATTAACACACACCGACGCGAAAAAACGCCACGCGTCAAAGCGTCTCTTTTAAAAAAACGCCTCGGGTTCGTTTTTTTGGTTTGACGCGCCGCGTCAAAAACTATACAACCAATGAGAATGGCGCTTTTGCACACCTGTCTGGAGCTTCTGAAGTTACAGTAAAACACAACTTGGGGGCGCTCAAACACAACACTGCCTTTCTGAGCACACATACCAGCAAAGAAGATAGACGCCAAGTAGCGTCTACACTGCCGCAAAGAAATAATGACGGACATTCTAAAATATCCCCGAAAACGCTCATGATACATTTTCAGCTCTTGTACCAGTCGATAAAACCATGTTCTTCTCTTCTCGTAACTATGGGATGTACCCAAAATCGGCGTCTTTTCCGGCGTCTTTCATCATTCAACAGAACAATAATTTCTTCATCATTGGAACTGGAGCTGGAGCTACTGGTGCTTGAAATATTCATGTTTTCTTTGTATGATTCTGACAAGCGCGTAAATACTGGCTCTCTTCTTCTGAGTGAAAAGCAACCACCTTGTGTACAGGAGTATTTCTGTTTTACATTAAGCGCCATCTAATGTCAGGGAATGAAATTGCATGTTGGCTCGGCTCGTCGTCAGCGAAAATCGCCTGGGTGTGAACACAAAAGACGTGGCGAAAACGCCTGGTGAATAACGCCTGGCGAATATTCGTCCCGGTGTGTACGGTTGTTTAGAATGAGGATGTGTGCTTCTGAAAGCGCGCCTCTGTGTGTAAAGGGAGCCACGTGCAGCAGAGGCAGTGAGAGCGCGGAGACGAGAGAGAGTGACAGGCACGGTGGGAGAGGAGGAGAGGACAGTCTGGAAGAAAGAGGGAAAGTCTGAACACAGGACTAGCAGAAAAAGTAAATTATCAGCAAAGATGAATGTGTTTAATGTGTTTATTATAGTTCCAATCACGCACCATATTGAAAATGTAAAAAAAAAAAGTGCGGTGATGCGGTTATCGTCACAGCCCTATACCAGAGTCATGGAAAGAGAAGAGTATAAGAAGGAAAGGAACTGCTCATGATCGCATATCATCAGTGAAGCACGGTGGTGGTAATGTCATGGTGTGGGCATGTATGGCTGCTATTGGACCTGGTTCTCTTGTATTTATTGATGATGTGACTCCGGACAAAAGCAGTACGATGAATTCTGTTTCGGACAATATTATCTATGGTAGCTTTTGTGTAGCATAATTAAAAATAATAGACAAAACCAGAAATGCTTTTTCATTTTCAAAATGAAGCTGCATTTGTTTACTCGAAATTTAAAAAAAAAAGCAATCCACCAAACCGCTTTTTAATTTTCTTCTTCAACACTGCTTATTCTGTCACTTAATTAAAATGATAAAGAAAATAGTATTTGACATTTCATTTTCAAAAAGTTATCTGGTAAATGTGTAGCAATATTCAGTTACAGTAGATATATCTAATTTGACAATTAAAATGGATTAACAGAAATGCTTTATTTTGAAAATGTAACTGCATCATATGACTCATATATTAAAAAAAAAAATTCAAAATGCTTTTTCCTTTTCTACTTAAAAACCACTTATTCTGTGTCATAATTAAAATAAAAGTGCAAAGAGGGGATTGCCTTTTCATTTTCACATCCACCCTGCGACTAGTGTTGCATAACACAATTCCAGTTAGCATTTCCACGGGGAGGCGGGGCAATGACATCAGTGCCTGTTGATCCAACCAGCAAAAGCCAAAAGTTTAGCATAGTGAAATCTGTTAGCGTTGTTCAAGGGGCTGTAGCTGTCCTGGAACTGCAAAATCAGCGTAAAGTACAGGTGAGATCTTAAGCCCGAGTCAGAACCGGACCCGGCCCGAAATTCAGGACATGTTGATTGGTCAAGATGCATTATGGGAAATGTGTGATGCACGATGGGATACATAGCCTCAGCATTTCCTGAATAATATAATTCCTGTTTGACCCTAAAGTACAACACCCCATACTGGCCTTCATGACCAGCAAAAGAGATTCAAGGCTGGACGAAAATAGCTTTTTTGCTTAGTTCTGGAATGAAATGGAAATCCTTGAATCCATTTTCTTGACTGCAAGACACGTCAATGAACCGAAAACCGAATTCAATCTTAATCATTTCATTAATTAGATGCAAAATGACTGACATGACAAAAAACAGCTATTGCAGTCATAAGCTTATGTGCAACAGATCTGTACGTACTTTTCCCACTCATGCACTTTCGCGTTTCATCACAGATGAGCCCACATCTCGGCGCCTGTCATCTCGACGGCAACAGTTTAAAAACACAGGATCATTATTATTATTATTTTCAAATGAAGCTGTATTTGTTTACTCAAAATTAAAAAGAAAAAAGCAATCAAGCCAAACCCAGCTTTTTCATTTCTTCCTCAACACCAGTATTCTGTCACTTAATTAAAATGATAAAGAAAATAGTGACATTTCATTTTCAAAAAAATGTTTAGTAAATGTGTAGCGAATTTCGGTTAGATTTATCTAATTTGACAATTAAAGTGGATTAACATAAATGTTTTTTTCATTTTAAAAATGTAACTGCATCATATGACTCACAAATGATAAAAAAACACTTTACGGCTGATAGCATTGTTCATGGGATGTGCTGTCCTGTGTATGCAAAATCAGCAGGAAGCTGCAGGATACAATCTTCTAAATGTGCTTTTATTACTGTTATGATTATTATTAACGGCCTGCTCGCTCATAATTTTTTTAGCTCTGTATGGCCAGTGCTTTTTCTTGGCTGGACCTGAAAAAGGTTAGCATTAGGCTAATACGTGTTAAAAACATTAGCCGTGGAAAGAGTGTTCCTACTGATTTTATGTTTTAAATAGGAGACTCTAGACTTGATGTCTGCTTCTTGTATTTCAGGGGCTCAGACTGCGACAAAATGGTTGCATTGCGACCAAAATTTGAGAAGTGTGCGACTAAATTTACATTCAGTGTGCTACCGATAAATTTGCCTCCCCCACCCTCCGTATATTTTAAACATTAAACGTGGAAGGGGCACGTCAATGATCAGTGAAATAATCAATGAGATGCGAGCGCACACGCTAACACACACTCATGAGCCTTGACACACACACACTGGCGTTTCATTGAGTGATGCTCTGTCTGTGAAAGCGACCAATGCGTGTGAAAATGGACCTGGGCGATACATCCCGATTAAATGAATTAATGTTTACCATGACTCCTGCTGCTTCATGATCATCTCTGTGCAGAAGAGCGGGCTTTCTTAATTTAATTAAACATGGAGCCCCAGATATGAGCTGTGTGGTAATCCTTAAATGGTGCTACTGTCCAAGGTGAATGTTTGTCTCCTCTTAGTCTAGACTACAAGTGGGACTGAAAAACACAGCTGGGACCTCAAGTAAGGAAGTAACCTTTTGTGTGGACAAGTGAAAACAAGTGTAGAATAAAAAAATTAGACAAAACAAGACAAAATTATTTAAACATATAAGTCCAAAAGGGAGTAGAAGAAGAAAAATCTTATATAACTTTGATTCCAAGAGTGTGTTTATTTATTATTATTTATCCAGAAATGGGATTATTGTCTCGCATTTGATTGGGAAGTGTTGGGAAAAACATCGGAAATCGAATAAAAAAAAAAAATCTGAGGTTTTATTTTTAGGCCATATCGCCCAGCCCTAGTGAGAAGAATAGGGAAAGCCACTGTAAGTGGCTAAAATGCATGAAGGGGCCTTGAGATAGTCGACCATGCGTAAACATCTGTGGGAAGGAAACGGAGACAAATATCATCATAACCTGATATGTGCGTCTGAGCTATGAGTAAGCGAACTAGTGATTCGTTCTTCCGACCTGCGGCACAGTGTACCAGTGCCAGAGTGTACAACAGGGGTCTCATGGCTTCATGACCCGCCAGGCTATTCTGCGACACCAAGATGATATTTGCGGCCCCGCCTTAATATGAAAGTTAAATGTTTAGTACATTCTGCCAGTTAGTATGAATGACCGCGTTTTCTTTGTCTTGCGTGTGACAAACCAACCATTTGGGATTTGGAGGGATTTGAATCTTTTCTGTCTGCAGATCCATGAGCAGGACCCTGTCTTTGGGTTTTAGATTGAAATGTCGTTTTGGAAATAGAATCTGTCTGAATGTCTGGAATTGGAGATATGGCGACATCAAAGAGGTTTAGATGGATTTTGGGTTTGACAGAGAAATCTGCTGAAAAGAATTTGAACTACAAACTTAGAACCACAGGCGACAAAGCATGCAAAATTTTTCTCTTTGATCATTAAGGTTTTCCTGTTTGTCGTTAGCTGGAGGACTAACTAAGATCATCTGATTTGAAGAAATATTGTAGGCTGCACTGACCAACAATGTCTTTATCTTCTTTTCAACTGGAAGGGACAGAAGAGACTCTTCCAGGTTCACGCTGTTGATGGACTGCATGTTTGAGGCTTGAAGCTCACGATGGGGCCGTTGTTGAAGTGGACATACCCATTAGTGTGGAGATGAAAGTCAGTCACACTGACCTGCTGACATGTGAGAGCTGTCCACACTTTGGACATGACCTGTCTTCTCTTCCTCTGATCTCTGTTCTGTGGGTCTGTCTCTTCATCTGTAGTTGATGTTGGTTCTTCATGTTGGTTTCCTTCTTCATCCTGACTATCAGTTACATTAAAGCTCTGCTGATTGTTTAAAGAATCTATTCCTGTTTCTCATCTTCCTCATAAGTAGGAATCTCCATCAAGGTATCAGTCTGCTTCAGATCAAGCTGATCTTCATCCTGACTGATGCAGAGTTCCCCTGGTTCATCTTTAATCTGTGAGTTCTGGTTCCTCCTATTCCTCTTGAATCTGTGGAGGTTCTGGTTCCTCTTTAATCTGTAGAGGTTCTGGTTCCTCCTGTTCCTCTTTAATCTGTGGAAGTTCTGGTTCCTCCTGTTCCTCTTGAATCTGTGGAGGTTCTGGTTCCTCCTGTTCTTGAATCTGTAGAGTTCTGGTTCACTCTGTTCCACCCTGAAGTTCCTCTCTGCTGGTGCAGAGATCTTCCTCTTCAGTCATCCAATGCTGGGGAGGCCTGCAGGAACACAAACACAACAAGGAGCCTTTTATACGTTTCCAAGAGTTATGGGTTTCATCAAACATCAATAAACTCTGTGATCATTTGAGAAAATGTCTAAAGGTCTGGAGGATTACAAAGACTCATTGAAATAATAATACATATGACATTTATTAAATAATTAAATAAATGTGACATTAATTCTTTAAAATTTGAAATAAATAGCAAATATATCATTAAAGTGTCAATATTTAATTTAAATTAAATGTTAAATGATTTACACAGGTCACATTTAAAGTTCTTCTATTATTCTGTATTAGGGGTGTCACGATTTCGACTTTAAATCGAAATCGATCGAAATTAAGTCACAGTCGAACTCCGAATAAAAAAATGGAATTTATCGTGCTGCCACGCCCATGCTGCATCTGGTTGCACTTAATGTTTTATGTTGAAGTGCTGCGAGTCTAGTTGTTAATAAAGTTTTTAAAAAAAGAAGTGCTGCAAGTCAACCTCCTTTAACAGCCACTCAAAAGATAGCATGGAGACCCATCGACAGAACTCGAATCCCCTCGTCTTTCACGGAAGTCGCTGGTATGGAGGTATTTTGGATTTCCATTGAGTTATGTTGACAACGTTGATTAAAAAATAATACTATATCAGTAAAATAGACATAACACTGTTTCTGGAATTTTCATAGCAAAATTTCATCAAGTATCAAAAGTTAAAAATATGTGCAAAATTATGTTACATTAGGAAAAATCATGAATCAACTTATCAAATTATCAAATGAAGTAATATCAATAAAAGTCAATCAATTTAACCATTTTCATTAATTTTTTATTTATTTATTTATTTATTCATTTATTTTTACATATTTTTTATGATAAAGTAATGCTGTGAAGTAAAATAAAGGGTCCATAACTGTGTCGATTGTCCAAGGTTAGCATTTCTTCTTCTGCTGAATAACAGCTGTTCTTCTGAGTTTCAACAAGTTTATAGTTCTCTTCAATATTATGTCTGCAGTTAGATTCAGGTCCATATCCTTCTTCAGCTGATATCAGCGGCGCTGAGTTGTGGTCAACTTGTCTGCAGGTCAGAACTCTCTGCTGAGTAATCAGGTCACTTCAGACTTTTGGAGAAAGTGATGAATCCAGGCGTCATATTTCTTTAAATTATTTGGCTCTTTGGTTTATTACTCCATGTTTCAGGCGGCCCGAAATAAGACACTTACGCAAGGATTTGGACACAGTGCAAGTTTGGAGATTTCAACATTCCTTCTGGTCAGATAGTCGTTCAGATAAACAGCTGATCTTTTCCGATTTTGCGTTGATTCATTAGAGCTAGCTTGTGTTTTTGATTCACAAACCTGATGAGAGATCGCTGGTTTATCGTCTCCTTTCTCTGAGGAGCAGGTGGCAGTCTCCATGGTGTTTAGATCCAGAAATCCCTTAGATGTGAGAAATGAATGTATTTTCTGTTCCAGTCTCTCCACCGCTCTAAATTTAAGAGGGACTGTCAGCGCTATTAGCATTAGCAGTGCTAGCTCCAGCTGCATTTAGCTTTGCCGAGTTTTGTTGATCGTACTCCAGTGAGAATGACATTATTCATCCTTGCTTGTTGTTCCACATCGTCCAGTCTTTTCTCCAGAATGTCGACCGGTTTTCTCGTTTGCTTGTTTTTAACCTGAAATCTTTGAAATTCTTCCATTAGCTCTAATAGCTGAGTTTTTACTGTTGGTGTTGCACAAAATTAGGAAAATGCCAAATATTTTTGAAGTAACTCCAGTGATGAGTTCTAAGATTTAATTTTTAATGTTTTATAAGAGCTAAAAGTGATCATATCTCAGGGCTCGACATAGCCGTTTGTCCGCTGGCCCGGTCATGTTTTTCGAGCAGTACGGACCTCAAGATTTTATTTTTCAAAAACTACTGGCCCTGTGGTGTCGATTACAAATTCTAGGCTATGTCAGCCCTGTATCTCCAGGCTTTGTTATACAGCATGTTCATATTTGTATATTTTGACAATGTATTTTTATGGAGAGCAAAATATTATATGTTATTTAAGGTTTAACTTGATTTCTTCTGGATTGATATTCCTTTCTGTTTTTAATCATTTTCAGTTCAGTTTAAAAGTTTAGTTTTAGTGTTTTTCTACCAGTAAATGTTTCTTGTTGGACCCAAAACTCAAAGCGTGTTTTGGATTTAGGGCGCCTGTGTGACTGAGTTTGACACCCATGTACTTTATGAAATTATGATTTTTTTTGTGTAAAATGGAAAAATAAAGATAGAAAACACAAAGGGAGTCAAATTTCTATATGTGTCTTGGGGAGAGGTTTTCGCCGGATGTAGTTAATGTAGAACCACCACTATGGAGTGATATTTCTGCCACCACGTTGCACACAAAACTTTCTAAGTTGAACACAAAACTTTCTAAGTTTTTTGCTAAAAAATTTTTTTGCTTTCAAAAAACTTTGCTTTCAAAACCGTTTTGCGTTTACAAAACACATTTTTGCGTCTCGTTGTGTCAAATCTAAGCTTTTGTCCTATCTTTGATTTTGCTGGCCTTCTTTGTGTGACTTAGCGTGATATGACTGCCACTGGCATCGCCAAAAGAAGTTTTCGCATGCGTTGTGTGTCATCTCACTTTTTTCCTATCTTTGCTGAGTTAAGTTTCGGTTTAGCGTCGACGAAGCTGCCATCAAACAGCTGCTGATTGGTCAGATTCTAACCAATCAAATTGCCTTATTTATCTAACATGGTGTCTGTTACAGAGCCGAACCAGCTCTTTTACCCTCATTTTTGTATTTTTGGATGAAGACGTTTTTTTATTTTTTAAATATAATTTTAACAATAATTCATACTTTCTTTTTTTTAGCATTAGTTCATTTTCATTCAGTCAAATTTTTGAATTCATGGCTGAGGATCTCCTGAAAAACTGTCATGTTTATCTGCGGCATTAGATCAACAGACCTGTGTGATCTGTGAATCCTGCAGAGCAAAATATTAGTGAAAAGGTAGATTTTCTTTAAGGTCTGTTTGTTAAAACAAAACAATAAAAGATTCAAAGCACATATTATTTAATGCTGCACACGTGTTTAGGATCAGATGAACAGCAATAATAAGCAGAAGAATGATGGCTCACCACAGTAAACTCAATGTATATAACACAGAAGAGAGCATTTTTTGTTTATTATCATTTATGTTTAGAACTTGTAGCGTTTGTCAAAGTTAAAAAATATTAGTCATAAAAAATGCTATTTTCTCTGTCTTCAACCATTTTTGACTAAAATAAAACAATGATTAGATACAAATCTTAAAAGTGTTGTGTTGCTTCCTGCTGGGCCAGTCGGAGTTTGGACATGTTTTTCTGCTGCAGACATTTTAAACACGTTCATCACTACACTGACATGAATAAATATTAAACTCTGTTTGATTTTAGCTGGCACTGATGCTCATTCTGGGTTTTACTCTGAGGAAGCGGGCCAGACTCGTTGGCAGCCAGAACCCTGTCTGAAAAGAACCGACCTCTGCCTCAAGCGTGCCGTCAATGTCCGTCAATAACCG
This sequence comes from Oryzias sinensis, assembly GCA_037389245.1. NCBI lineage: Eukaryota > Metazoa > Chordata > Actinopteri > Beloniformes > Adrianichthyidae > Oryzias > Oryzias sinensis. The sequence goes on from CM074491.1 coordinate 1,248,160, forward strand.
TCAGAGACACTTGATTGGTTAGAATCATGACCAATCGGCGGCTGTTTGATGGCGGCAGTCGCGTCAAAAAGCTGACTTAACTCAGCAAAGATAGGAAAAAGTGAGATGACACATAGCGGCTTGCGGAATTTCTTTTAGCGATGCCAGTGGCTGTCATGTCACGCTAAATCGCTCAAAGTAGTCAACAAATAATCAAAGAGAAGAAAAAAAGCGAGATTTGACTTCGCGCCATAGCGAAAATAAATGTTTTGCAAGCATAAAAAACGTTTTTGAAAACAAAAAAAAGTTTATGAGAGCAAAAAAATTTTTTTAGCAAAAACTTAGAAAGTTTTGTGTTCAACTTAGAAAGTTTTGTGTGCAACGTGGTGTAGAAATATCCTCATACACCACTGAGTGACAGAGTAAAATGATAAAGAAAATAGTATTTGACATTTCATTTTCAAAAAATTGTTTAGTAAATGTGTAGCGAATTTCGGTTAGATTTATCTAATTTGACAATTAAAGTGGATTAACATAAATGTTTTTTTCATTTTAAAAATGTAACTGCATCATATGACTCACAAATAAAGTAAAAAAAACACTTTACGGCTGTTAGCATTGTTCATGGGGCTGTAGCTGTCCTGTAACAGCAAAATCAACGGGAAGCTGCAGGAGACAATCTTCTAAATGTGCTTTTATTACTGTTATGATTATTATTAAGGGCCTGCTCACTCGTGATTTTTTTAATCTGTATGGCCAGTGCTTTTTTCTTGGCTGCAAGGACCTGAAAAAAGGGTTAGCATTAGGCTAATACGTGTTAAAAACATTAGCCGTGGAAAGAGTGTTCCTACTGATTTTATGTTTTAAATAGGAGACTCTAGACTTGATGTCTGCTTCTTGTATTTCAGGGCTCCAGACTGCGACAAAATGGTTGCATTTGCGACCAAAATTTGAGAGTGTGCGACTAAATTTTACATTCAGTGTGCTACCAGTAAATTTGCCTCCCCCACCCTCCGTATATTTTAAACATTAAACGTGGAAGGGGCACGTCAATGATCAGTGAAATAATCAATGAGATGCGAGCGCACACGCTAACACACACTCATGAGACGCGAGCACACACTCGCGTTACATTGAGTGATGCCTGTCTGTAAAGCGGCCAATGTGTGTGAGAAGTAGGCCTGGGCGATAAATCGATTAAATGAATTAATGTTTACCATGACTCCTGCTGCTTCATGATCATCTCTGTGCAGAAGACGGGCTTTCTTAATTTAATTAAAACCTTAGACCCCAGATATGAGCTGTATTGTTAATCCTTAAAATGGTGCTACTGTCAAGGTGAATGTTTGTCTCCTCTTAGTCTACACTACAAAGTGGGACTGAAAACACAGCTGGGACCTCAAGTAAGGAAGTAACCTTTTTATTGTGGACAAGTGAAAACAAGTGTAGAATAAAAAATTAGACAAAAACAAGACAAAATTATTTAAACAAGTCCAAAAAGGGAGTGAGAAGAAGAAAAATCTTATACTTAACTTTGATTCCAAGAGTGTGTTTATTTATTTATTATTTATCCCAGAAATGGGGGTTACATTTGTCTCGCATTTGATTGGGGGGGGGGGGGGGTGTTGGGAAAAACATCGGAAATCGAATAAAAAAAAAAAATCTGAGGTTTTATTTTTAGGCCATATCGCCCAGCCCTAGTGAGAAGAATAGGGAAAGCCACTGTAAGTGGCTAAAATGCATGAAGGGGCCTTGAGATAATTGACCATGCGTAAACATCTGTGGGAAGGAAACGGAGACAAATATCATCATAACCTGATATGTGCGTCTGAGCTATGAGCAAGCAAACTATTGATTCGTTCTTCCGACCTGCGGCTGGTGTACCAGTGCCAGAGTGTACAGCAGGGGTCTCAAACTCGCGGCCCGCAGGCTATTTGCGACCTCCAAGATGATATTTTGCGGCCCCCGCCTTAATATGAAAGTTTAATGTTAGTGCATTCTGCCAGTTAGTATGAATGACACGTTTTCTTTGTCTTGCGCGTAGCTGACAAACCAACCATTTGGGATTTGGAGGGATTTGAATCTTTTCTGTCTGCAGATCCATGAGCAGGACCCTGTCTTTGGGTTTTAGATTGAAATGTCGTTTTGGAAATAGAATCTGTCTGAATGTCTGGAATTGGAGATATGGCGACATCAAAGAGGTTTAGATGGATTTTGGGTTTGACAGAGAAATCTGCTGAAAAGAACTGAACTACAAACTTAGAACCACAGACGACAAAACAGATTGGACTTTTTTATCTACTAACAATTTTCTCTTTGATCTGTTAAGGTTTCCTGTTTGTCGTCAGCTGGAGGGACTGACTAAGATCATCTGATTTGAAGAATGTTGTGGGCTGCACTGACCAACAATGTCTTCTGTCTTTTCAACTGGAAGGGACAGAAGAGACTCTTCCAGGACACGCTGTTGATGGACTGCATGTTTGGAGAGCTTGAAGCTCAAGATAGAACCGTTGTTGAAGTGAACAAACCGATAGTGTGGAGATGAAGATCAGAGTCACACTGACCTGCTGATATGTGAGAGCTGTCCACACTTTGGACATGACTTCTGTCCCTCCTCTTCCTCTGATCTCTGTTCTGTGGTTCTGTCTCTTCATCTGTAGTTGGTGTTGATTCTTCATGTTGGTTTCCTTCTTCATCCTGACTATCAGTTACATTAAAGCTCTGCTGATTGTTTAGATCTGCTTCACTGTTCTCATCTTCCTCATAAGTAAGAATCTCCATCAAGGTATCAGTCTCCTGCTTCAGATCAAGCTGATCTTCATCCTGACTGATGCAGAGTTCCTCTGGTTCCTCTTGAATCTGTGGAGGTTCTGGTTCCTCCTGTTCCTCTTTAATCTGTGGAGGTTCTGGTTCCTCCTGTTCCACTCTGAAGTTCCTCTGCTGGTTGCAGAGATCTTCCTCTTCAGTCATCCAATGCTGGGGGAGGCCTGCAGGAACACAAACACAACAAGGAGCCTTTTATACGTTTCCAAGAGTTATGGGTTTCATCAAACATCAATAAACTCTGTGATCATTTGAGAAAATGTCTAAGGAGTCTGGAGGACCACAAGAGACTCATTGAAATAATACATATAGACGCTATTAAATAATTAAATAAATGTGACATTAATTCTTTAAAATTTGAAATAAATAGCAAATATATCATTAAAAGTGTCAATATTTAATTTAAATTAAATGTTAAATGATTTACACAGGTCACATTTAAAGTTCTTCTATTATTCTGTATTAGGGGTGTCACGATTTCGACTTTAAATCGAAATCGATCGAAATTAAGTCACAGTCTCGAACTTCGAATAAAAAAATGGAATTGTCGATGCTGCCACGCCCCCATGCTGCATCTGGTTACTTGCCAAGCGGAAAAAAACATGTGTTGAAGTGCTGCGAGTCTATTTGTTAATAAAGTTTTTTAAAAAAGAAGTGCTGCAAGTCAACCTCCTTTAACAGCCACTCAAAAGATAGCATGGAGACCCATCGACAGAACTCGAATCCCCTCGTCTTTCACGGAAGTCGCTGGTATGGAGGTATTTTGGATTTCCATTGAGTTATGTTGACAACGTTGATTAAAAAATAATACTATATCAGTAAAATAGACATAACACTGTTTCTGGAATTTTCATAGCAAAATTTCATCAAGTATCAAAAGTTAAAAATATGTGCAAAATTATGTTACATTAGGAAAAATCATGAATCAACTTATCAAATTATCAAATGAAGTAATATCAATAAAAGTCAATCAATTTAACCATTTTCATTAATTTTTTTATTTATTTATTTATTTATTCATTTATTTTTTACATATTTTTATGATAAAGTAATGCTGTGAAGTAAAATAAAAGGGTCCATAACTGTCGATTGTCCAAGGTTGGCATTTCTTCTTCTGCTGAATAACAGCTGTTCTTCTGGGTTTCAACAGAGTTTATAGTTCTCTTCAATATTATGTCTGCAGACATTAGATTCAGGTCCATTTCCTTCTTCAGCTGATATCAGCGGCGCTGAGTTGTGGTCAACTTGTCTGCAGTTCAGAACTCTCTGCTGAGTAATCAGGTCACTTCAGACTTTTGGAGAAAGTGATGAATCCAGGCGTCATATTTCTTTAAATTATTTGGCTCTTTGGTTTATTACTCCATGTTATTTCAGACGACCGAAATAAGACACTTCGCAAGTTTGGACACAGTGCAAGTTTGGAGATTTCAGCATTCCTTCTGGTCAGATGGTCGTTCAGATAAACAGCTGATCCTTTCCGATTTTTACGTTGATTCATTAGAGCTAGCTTGTGTTTTTGATTCACAAACCTGATGAGGATCGCTGGTTTATCCGTCTCCTTTCTCCTGGGGAGCAGGTGGCAGGTCTCCATGGTGTTTAGATCCAGGGAAATCCCTTTAGATGTGAGAAATGAATGTATTTTCTGTTCCAGAGTCTCTCCACCGCTCTAAGTTTAAGAGGGACTGTCAGCGCTATTAGCATTAGCAGTGCTAGCTCCAGCTGCATTTAGCTTTGCCCGAGGTTTGATGGGTACTCCAGTGAGAAGGACATTATTCATCCTTACTTGTTGTTCCACATCGTCCAGTCTTTTCTCCAGAATGTCGACCCGGTTTTCTCGTTGCTTGTTTTTAACCTGAAATCTTTGAAATTCTTCCATTAGCTCTAATAGCTGAGTTTTTACTGTTGGTGTTGCACAAAATTAGGAAAATGCCAAATATTTTTGAAGTAATCCCAGTGATGAGTTCTATGGTTACGTTTTTAATGTTTTATAAGAGCTAAAAGTGATCATATCTCAGGGCTCGACATAGCCGTTTGTCCGCTGGCCCGGTCATGTTTTTCGAGCAGTACGGACCACAAGATTTTATTTTTCACTTGTCTGCTCGGGCCACTAAAATATCTAACGGTTAATATATTTTTCACCTTTTTCAATAAAGTATATTTTGCGAAAACGTGTAGATTTACTTTGTCTTCATCGCTGTGACGGAGCGGCTCCGTCTCTCTGAGCGAACACCGTGAGCACACATACACACACACACACACACACACACAGGTTGGCGCGCGCGTCCACGTCATAATCAAACCTTTTCGCTGTGAAACCATAGTTTCTTACAATTCACCTTTCATTTTTACAGTTTAGACCTCGGGTGCACACTCATCAGTAGTTTTCGGCATACACGTACATAGAAACGCTTACTCACGGCAGCCCAGCAGCAGCTCAGCACCAGCGGCGTCTTAGCCACGCCCCCTCCACTGACAGCCAAACCGAGGGATTTGTTTTTTTGTTTGTTTGTTTATATATTGTTGTTAATCTTATGAAACAGCTGTTCTTCATTTATCTTGTTTTTGTTTCTTGTTTTTTCTTTGTATAGTTTAAGGGGAATTATGTGTGGCTAAAGTAAATGTGATTAAGGACATTATTGACTTATAATGTTGAAGGAAATAGGAAATATTTCCTGAGAATAATTTTCTTTAATTTTTTCTGAGTAGAGTGCCTAATTAGGTGGGAGTGGCAAAAGAGGTATATAAGAAGGTGCCTCACTCTCATCATAGCAGAGGGACTGAGAGTTTGAGAGAGAGAACTGGGCAAAGTGAGCCATTCAAATTCAAACACAATGGAAGGTGATTTGTTCTGAAATCAGATGAATTTCTGTTGTCTTTGCCTTCATCCCTGCTTTATTTTTTTTAGTTTAACATCCGCCATGATTGTTTTGGTCACGTGGTGCGCACACTCCGCAACAGCGAACAGTGTTCACTCTGTCAGTAGTATGGACAGCAGGATATTTAATGAATGCATTGTAGATGAAACTGTATGCACTAAGCTTTAAGCTGAATGTCAAAGAATCAAAGGCAACTCCAAATACCTGAATCTCAGACTCAAATGCAGTATAATGTCAAAGTACTTCATTTTGTTTTTCTTTACAACACTGTAAGCAGTAAGTATTTCTAGTTAGCTGAATGATCTCAGCCATTTAATTTTATTTAATTTTTTCAATAATTTAATTTAATTAAGTAACTAAAGTAACTAAAAAGTAAATGTAACTTTGCAACAGTAACAAAAAGCAGAACGTCAAGGCAGTCAGAGCAGAAAAGGAAATAAAACTTCTTAACTATTGATTAGGAACAAATGTGAAATAGCAGTGATTAGAAGCAGCATGAAAACTTCTTAACTAGTGTTACCTACTACACTGCAGTGCTCTCTTCAAAAAATTTGAAACAGACTAGAGCAGATTATAGTTTGATATGCTCTATTTTCAGTCATTGAAAAGTATATAAATAAGTGCTAGATGTCACCAAATTGAACCATATTTTGAAAAAGTTCCAGGGGGGCATGTCCCCGGCCCCTCCTAAAGTTGCAAGCACCTGTGGTGCTTTCTGCGTCCGCCTGCGGCATCCATCACTTGGGTGCCGCCTGTGGTGGCGTGTCGCGCTGTGCGCGGTGGCGGGCCAGTAACTTTCAGGCAGGGCCAGTTACTTTCAAAAACTACTGGCCCTGTGGGCCAGTGCAAATTTCTGGGCTATGTCAACCCCTGTATCTCCAGGCTTTGTTATGCAGCATGTTCACATTTGTATAATTTTGACAATGTATTTTTATGGAGAGCAAAATATTATATGTTATTTAAGGTTTAACTTGATTTCTTCTGGATTGATATTCCTTTCTGTTTTTATTAATTTTCAGTTCAGTTTAAAAGTCTAGCTTTAGTGTTTTCAGTAAATGTTTCTTGTTCGGCCCAAAACCCAAAGCGTGTTTTGGATTTAGGCCGCCTGTGTACGATGAGGATCGCTGGTTTATCCGTCTCCTTTCTCCTGGGAAGCAGGTGGCAGGTCTCCATGGTATTGAGATCCAGGGAAATCCCTTTAGATGTGAGAAATGATTCCACTTGGTGTTCCAGAGACTCTCCACCGCTCTAAGTTTTAGAGGGACTGTCAGCGCTATTAGCATTAGCAGTGCTAGCTCCAGCTGCATTTAGCTTCGCTCCAGGTTTGATGGGTACTCCAGTGACAATGACATTATTCATCCTTACTTGTTGTTCCACATCGTCCAGTCTTTTCTCCAGAATGTCGACCCGGTTTTCCTCGTTGCTTGTTTTTAACCTGAAATCTTTGAAATTCTTCCATTAGCTCTAATAGCTGAGTTTTTACTGTTGGTGTTGCACAAAATTAGGAAAATGCCAAATATTTTTGAAGTAATCCCAGTGATGAGTTCTATGGTTACATTTTTAATGTTTTATAAGAGCTAAAAGTGATCATACCTCAGGGCTCGACATAGCCGTTTGTCCGTTGGCCCGGTCCTGTTTTTCGAGCAGTACGGACCTCAAGATTTTATTTTTCAAAAACTACTGGCCCTGTGGGCCAGTGCAAATTTCTGGGCTATGTCAACCCCTGTATCTCCAGGCTTTGTTATGCAGCATGTTCATATTTGTATAGTTTTGACAATGTATTTTTATGGAGAGCAAAATATTATATGTTATTTAAGGTTTAACTTGATTTCTTCTGGATTGATATTCCTTTCTGTTTTTAATCATTTTCAGTTCAGTTTAAAAGTTTAGTTTTAGTGTTTTCAGTAAATGTTTCTTGTTCGGCCCAAAACTCAAAGCGTGTTTTGGATTTAGGCCGCCTGTGTGACGGAGTTTGACACCCATGTACTTTATGAAATTATGATTTTTTTTGTGTAAAATGGAAAAATAAAGATAGAAAACACAAAAGGAAGTCATCAAATGTCTATATGTGCGGGGAGAGAGGGGGTTACTCGTTCGGGTAGTAAGTTAATGTAGAACCACCACTGAGTGACAGACGGGTCCCCAAAAAGAAAAGCATGAATCGGAGGCCTGCAAAAACCAAAGAAGTCCCGCCTTTTTTATGTTTTGAGGAATGTATTGTAAAAACGCCAATACAAATTTAATAGTCTCTTTCAGGATATTTGGAGGAGGAGCCCCTGAAGGACCATTGTTTGTACCGTAAACTTCCTTGTAAGAGTGTCATGAAGTGGTTTAAAAAAAAAAGTTCTCTCTGTATCCCAGCTTTACAAAAGGCCCCAACTACCTCCCCCCTACGAGAAGACAGTCCATAACCTGCTGAAGGGAAATAAATTAATTTTCTTAATCCTTTTAAGAATATGAAATTGCAAATTAAAGTTGTGAGTGGCGTTGTATTGCCCGCTCTACCTGCCCTCACCGCCCACCTCTATGCTCCACCAGCCCTCACTACATGCATCTATGCCCCATTGTCGTCCTCGCCGCCTGAGTCTAGACACCACCGCCACTCTTAGCACCCATCTTTGACCAAACCCCACTTCCTGAGCAGCCACTATGCCCATTTAACTCCTCCTTCTCAACTAACTCAGAAGCACTCATTGATTAAGATACTAACTATGCTGACTATGCTAGTTATGCTAATGTGGCTACAAGTGCTAGCATAGCTATCAGCATCATAAACTGACTCAGAAAAACTCTTTGAAAAATAAAGGAGTAATATGAGTGTGCCCCTTTAGCAAGCTCACCACACGTTCAGAATCTACAACTTAGTAGTTTACAACAGTAGCTTGCCATTGATGCCTGAAAAGTTACGAGACAATCAATAAAAATCCCAACGACAAGTTTTTGTAAGTATCTGATACTAAAGGTGCTGTTTTTAAAAATCAAAGATGGTGGCTTCTTCCTGAGGTCAAAGTTCAACAAAACTCCTGCGGTGTTTGAAGACTGAAATTATTGGAATGTGTGTGAAATTTAATGGAAATCAGTCTAAAAAAATTAATTTTCCTAAAAACCGTGAATTATTAAATCGTAGATTTTGGCACACAATGTCTGCCAAACTATAGGTTTTGTGCAAAATTGTTTCTTGTGGTTTTTACCATAAAAGAATAACAGTAGGGACAGCAATGCGTGTCACTGCACATACCATTCACGCATGTTCAGTCTGCCATTGAAAAACTTGGTTTCCGCATTGAAAAGTTTATGTAGTTAATAAATGCATCGCGGTGCATTTTGGAATAGCGTCTACTTCGACTTTCATTCAGGAAAGTAAAGTGTATTTACTGGACATTTTTGTGATCCAACCGCAGCTTTTTTTCTGATTTTGGGTCGATCTCCCAGCTTCATGAAACTTACAAGGTGATTAAAATCTCCCAAAGCCCACCCTAAACATTGAGGAAACCCCCGGAATTCGATTTTACAGACTCAATTGTCTATAGAAACATCTAGAAGAATTATGTTAATAAGCAACAATGAGCAATCATTTGCTAAAAGAGGCACATTATTATTTTTCTCACTTGTAGAGTAAAACTGTACTACAAGAGCAAAGTTAAACTGATCACTGATTTTAGAGAGTTGTCAGAAAATACCTAGAAAAACACTTTTTTTTTTATTAAGGGTTACCTGTTAATGTAGATAAAAATGTTTGCTATTTACAATTTTTGTGCTATTTAATTTAACCGTGTGAAAGTACAGGCAGAATGTAATGACATTTTGTAACAAAATCCCATGTTCTGATTCCACCATGGTTTTTAAAAAGTTATGTATCAAAGCAAAAATACACCCACAAAGTAATTATTTATGCAACAACACAAAGCCATTATTCCCAGTTACTTCAGATCTAACTGATTACTTTTAATCTTAGTGACACTTTTCTGTGAGTGGCATGTTTTGTCAGGACTCAAGAATCAACAAGACTATTTAAACTTCTCCCTGCCAGGTGTGGTAGTGGCTTCATCTTCTCAAAGATTTTAAGGTAATATTTAAAGAAGAAATCGCAAATATAAGAAAACTGTTGAAAGTTTTTTTTTCTTGATTTGAGCCATTTTTGAATGAATGTTAGTCTTTTTTCAGATGGCTTCATCAGGGCTGCATGTAGATTTATTAGAGGGAATCTTAGCAGCACTCAAGTCAGAGCAAACTGTCAGAGCTCCAAGGCAGATCTTCAATAAGCACATATGTCAGCTAAGCCAACTGAAAAAGAAAGGGTTGACATCTTCAAACAAAGATGCCCTCAGGTGTTGAGATGTTTAATCCCAGAAAATGCACCAGATATTACAGAGAAAAACTTGGACAGGAAGTGGAAGAGACTCCTTTGTGAAAAAGAAGATTTTGGGAAAAACAGCAATCTTGATGAATGGAATTTGAGACCATACATTCGTCCAAATGTTCTTGGCCAGCGGTCAACAGAAAGGAATAATTCTTTACATACTGTACCTAAACGGGAATATTTGATCCTTGATGATTCAATAAGCAGCTGAAAAAGGAGAGTCAATCCCCCAACAAAACCAAACAGGCAGACCGACACAGTGAAAATATCAAGGAGTTACGTTCAGAAAAAAAGCATCTTGAAACTGAAAATGAGTCTCTCACAGAAAAGCTAGAAGAAGAAAAAATGCTGTAAAAAGGTTATCATCAGAGTCTAGCAGATTAAAATCAAAGATAGCACGCTTCCAATTTGAAGCAGAAGAAAAGGAGCAAAGTGAGGAATGACATGAACTGTCAGACAAGTTAAAAGGTATTTGGGAGGAAAATAAACAGCTGAGAGAGGTTCATGCTGTTGGAGTCTAATGTACTGAAGCTCAGTGAACGCACCAGGTAGAGACGCCTAATGGCCTCTGTCATCAAACCTGTTGTTGGGGGTGTGCTACGCCCCGCCTCTTAGAAAGCGTGTTCTTTAAAGCCTGATACCACGGTCGCGTGTGGGCGGAGCTACCAGCTAAAGTTATGGTCTGATGGCTGCATGGAGCCATGTGTTTATCAATGCATGTTAGACACGGAGAATGTGGAGAGATCAGGTTTATTATTTTGGAGAGTTCATAGTTCTTAGTAATTATGTTTCCATGTTTGAGTTCATTAAATCATCCCAGAGAGTCTGCTTCACCAGTGAAAGCTGCGTCTGAATCTGACGCCGTATTTCCATCTCTGACAGAGTTTGAAGCCAAAGCCCCTCCCACGACTCTCTAGCTGTTCACCTGTTTATATCCTCTGCAGCTGAGAGTTTTTCCCCCGCGTAAAATACGAGAGCACAAAATACGGTCATTAGAGGTGAAGCTAAAAAAAGTATTTTTCCGTCAGGAAAAAATGAATTCATAGATTTTCAGCTCTGTTGAACCATTACAATGTTATTTTTTCCTCCATAAATTCAAATGACTTTGACCTGCATCTTTACCAGCTGGTTCAGCGCCTCAGGCTGTGTGTCTGCGTGCGGACTCACGCACACACGGGAGGATCATTAAAGACTGTCACATTTTACAGCAAGAAGCAGAATCCCATCCCTCTGAGCTGTCACTCAAAAGTCATCAAGTCTACGCGTCAGTGAGCTGCTGCTGAATGGAGAGACATGAAAAAAGGTGGAAAGAGCAAACATGAAGAAGACTTTTCTTCTCTTTCACCGTTTCAGAGCAAAGCTGCAGGCTGACCGTAAAACTCTCTGTAAATCCAAACCGAAGGCAGAACCTCCTCCAGAACCATCAGAACCTGAAATGCCAAACATCACTCTATCAGAACCTCCCTGAGCCGAGGAGAACCCACTTTCCCTAAGAACATCTGGGAACGTGTGACCTTCAGTGAACAACATATTAGTGAAAATATGTTTAATAATTACTCATTACACAAAAGAGGAATGCATGAAAAGATGAGGCTGGAGGGGCATGAATCTCTGTAATAATATCATTACAAATACGTGGATTTTTCCTGCAGGACAGGAGACGACACAAAATCAATGCATCTCTGTTATTGTGCGGGAATAAATCCTCAGAGTTTTGCGGGTGCAGGCGGGATGAAGACAATAGTCCCGTGCAGGGCTCCACTCGTCACCCCTCCACTGTGGTCTAACAGAAGGAGATGGACACATCCTTGACCTGAACACCTACTACAAAAGTTTGGTCGGTTTCCTTGGAGAGTACTCTGAGAATGAAGACTCTCTCTTCGTCTTCATGCAGGAGGAACGTCTGTTTCCAGACCACCTCATTGAAAAGGAGGAAGTTTTTCAATCTCTCCCCAAGAAAAGTGATTATGATGAACTTTGTGGTCAGTTGCTCCAACCAGTACTGCTGGCCCTCAAAACTTATTTGGAAAAGTCTGTCAAGGAACATCTCCCTGGGGGGAATTTTGGGATGCAGGAGAGCATGTGAGAAGATGAACTAAAGCAGCTCCAAACACAACAAGGATCCAGAAAGGATATTCAGTGTGTTAGACTATCTTGTTCACCATAGGCCTAATGCATCTGCTGTTACAAATGAAGCATATCTGATGTCCTCCTACAGTAAGACATCAGAGTGGATGTCTCAGTTATCTCCTGAAAAGCTGGAACAACTACTAGGTGATGTAAGAAAAAGAAGAAAGGAGCTGGAGGCTAAATCCAAAGTAAGGGAGGCCAGCATCACAGAGAGCCATGAAGAGAAGCAACTAAAAGCAGTGGAGGCTTTGGCAGAAAGCAGGAGAAAACATTTGAAAAGAAGAACAACTTGACTGAAATAATCACTGATGCAGGTCTTTGTCAATCAGAGAAAGATGATAGTAACATGGAGAAGTGTGACGGTGATGCTGAGAGATTCAGAGCTCTAACAAATCAGCTTCATTTCCAGCAGGAAGTGCTGCAGCAGGACCCCAGGGGAAGGAAGGATGTTTTCATTGTTTCCAGAATAGACAGTACAGGGAGAGCTAGAA
>CM074491.1:1261318-1284184 GCA_037389245.1 Oryzias sinensis
AACTCAAATAATTTATCATGTTTTAACAGTTACTCTATTTTCATTTTCTATATAGTGCCCTATATAGTGCCCTATATAGGGCACTATATAGGGCGGTCGCCATTTTGTAGTGCTGTCCGAATATACAGTTCAAAAATTAAGTGCACTGAAAAACTCCTTTAATGGAGCCGTATTACATTCTGATGGGGATCCTAAAGGTCATTTCTTGATTCTGGTCCTTAATACCAATAATTCTCTTGTATTACTTGTAAACATATATGGGTACAACTCAAAATGTGAAAATGATTTGTTGTTGGAGAAATTAGAATCCCGTCTTCTACACTGGTTATCCAAATATCCAAATGCCTTGATTGTGATGGGAGGGGACTTTAATGTTGCTCTGGATGGTCTGTTAGACAGATGGCCTCCTAGAACTAGTAATTCTATGGCCTCCAGTTTCATACAATTCATGCAGAAATTTCAGTTAGTAGATATATGGAGACAAAAGAATTCTAATACTAGACCTAAAGAAGACTATTTCAGAATGAAAAAGTCAAACAGTTGAAGACCAACATTCCTCCATCCATCCATCCATTTTCTGAACCTCTGAGTCTAAGCTGCTACACACACACACACAAGCACACACACACACAAGCACACGCACACACACACACACACACACGCACACACACACACACACACACACACAGAGGAACATTCAACGTATGAAGCATGTTTTTGGTGTGTGGGAAGAAACACGGGTGGAATGAACAGACAAACTCCACACAGAAAGGTCACAGCTGGGATTTGAACCTTCTACCTGAGAGCGCTAACCACTGCCCCACCGTGCACGGAGTCTGACCTTCATGAAGGCTTGGTGAGGCTTCTTCTTCTGGGCAAACAGTCTAGTCAGAGAAATATGGGAGTTCTTTTCATCATATTTGCTGCTTCATTTGATTGACAGCCCCTGCTGAACACAATTGAAGTTTTTCAATGAGTTGAGAAAAATGATTGAAGTTTGAACAAAACTATAAAAAAGTTTCTGTGACTTTCAAATCTGTATCAGAATCAAACACCAGAACTTTGGTTCAACAAGATCTTTTCATTTCATCAACAAAAGGTCACGTTAACACAACTAATCCAGTTTGTTGACTTGACTTCAACTTTTAAGTCTGAGGAGAGGAGGCTGTCTCCCAATAGACACCACTCTATAGAAATAGAGACACTGATGCATTATGGGAAGAAATCCACTTGTAGTTGGATTTGGATCTTTTACTGCACCACAGTTGTCACAAATGTCAATGAAAAGACCTTAAAAAGAGGATTTGAACTTGCTGTTGACAGAATAGTCCATTAGGAGGAGGACGGGGGGGGGGGGGTAAAACCCTTTTAACTGGACAGTTTGATGTAATTTCAGTTTTTTATATTTTTTATTTCCAAAGTGCTGGGGGCCCCAAGTCCCCCTCCCCCTCTCAGCGGTGGACAATCAACAGCAGAGAGGAGAGGCGGAGCCTAAGTGCTGAATTTGCTGAAATCATTGATTTGATGTCATTCCTGTTTCAGCAAAGTCCTAAAGTCCATTTTCAGCAATTATTCCTGACAGGAAATGAAACCACGTGGTAGAGCCTTTCCCCGGGGAGTCTGATTCCTGGATGGCCCCGCCCTCTGACCCCAGGCCTGTCCTGCCCCTCCTAGTCATCCACCTCCTGTTGGAACAGTAACATCTGTCCACCACTAGAGGGCCTCAGCTCTGATCTGTTCGCTCAGCTGATGATAAAAAAGTAATAATTCTGGATCCAGAACAGATGAAGCTGAAATCTATGAAACTCAAAGACTAAATAGATTTGAATCTGGTTTCAGATCTAGTTTTTATTCAATTATGATGGAAGAATCAGAGACAAATATGAAATGTTCAGTGGTCTTTTCTCTAGGATTCAAATGAAATGGTTCAGTCCAACATCTGAGATTGTTGCTGTCAGACCTGCAGACCATGAAAACGGTCAGAAACAGCAGGAATAGCGGTTGTTTTCATGTCTGATGAGGGTTTTTACATCAACTGAATGGGATTTCTGTCATCCAGAACATTTGACATCATTGATCAAGAAGAACCAATCGGAGCTTTTCTGCGTCTCCACGCTTGTAATGAGCTGTTTCCACCAGCAGGGGGCGACAATATTCAGCTCCTGCTCCAACTTGAAGCAGTGGTAGGAAAAGTGACGTCACATCCTCCATGTTTCTGGAAGGATTGGTGAAGATTTCAGCCCTTTATGTCTCTGACTTTGATGTTTGATTTTTATTTAAATTTGATCATTTGATTCTTTTCAAATGTTTTTATTTTTAATGGACAAAAATTAGTTTAACATTTCTTCTTCTTCTCATCCAAACCCCAGTTGTTGCCGGGTAGACTTTCAGGAATGTTCCCGTTTCTGAAACATGGATTTCTTTCTGGAAGACGCCATTTTTGTCCCCAAATGTTGGATTCAGTCTGAATTCCAGTCCCACTCCCAGCATTCCTGCTCCTCTTTAGCTCCTCCTCTTCCTCCTGATCAAAGTTTGAAGCCCAGAGCCAAAAGTGCGTCTGCAGCTGCTTCTGCTCCAGCAGCCGCTCCCTCTGCTCCTCCTGCCTCTCCTCCTCTGGGAGCTCCTGCATCCTCCTGACTCCTCCCTGTCCTCCAGCATCATCAGGAGGCTTTCAAAGGGCTTTCTGGAAGGTTCCAAAGCAGAAAGCTTCATCCTTTGAAGATGGAGGAAGACTCCAACACTGACAGACAGACAGACAGGAAGTCTCCTGGTTTTTCTGCTTCAGAAGGTTTCTGGGAAACTGCAGAGTTTTCTTTGTGGAGCTAAAGAGCTGCTGTCAGTCTGCTTTGGTCCATCAGGAATGAAGGTCAGGACTGAGAGGAACCTGAAGAAAGTGACTCTTCATCATCTGCTGCTGAAGAAGACAGAGGAAGATCCACTGTGAGAGCAGCTGCAGAAAGCTTTCTGCTGTTTTTCTCCTCTGAGAGAGTTTGGAGTTCCCAGCAGTTTGAGTGGAGCTGAAGCAGCAGAGCTGAAACAGACGTTCTTCTGCTCCCATTCAGCATGAACGGACAGATCCACTGAAGGCCTGAAGGCCTGAAGCTCTGGCTTCCAACACGTCTGCATGGATCCAAGCGTGTGCAGTGTGTGCTGACATGCTGTTCTCTGAGGAACATGTTGGTGTCTGACTGGATCTGAGGACACAAACAGCTGCTGACATCTGAGAGGGTCAAGCTGCAGAGTGGCTCCTCAAAGCTCACGTCTCTGCTGCTTCTGTCTGGATCCACCACTAAAAGGACTGTCCAGAGTCGGTCCTGATCCGGTTCCAGTCTTTCTGGCTCCAACTTCTCTTTGCTGTCAGGAAGCCTTCATGTTCTCTGCATTCCTCACATTTCTGTCTTCTCTCTGGGCTTGAAGCCCAAAAGGAGCTGAAAGCTGGCTGACTTCAGTCTGATCCCATGTTCTGGATCATCCGTGTTCCTGAAACACGCTGCTGGAGCCGTGATCAGAGGAACCGGAGAACTTCCCAGAACATGCAGACACATGTGGAACTGTTCTGATCATCTGTGTGTGTTGACAGTGAAGGAGAGCTTTGTCTTTGAAAAACCTTTATTGACTCTGACAGAGTTTCAGCTTGAATCCATGTGGTTTTCATTCTTCCATTGAAGTCGTCTCCAGAAACTAAAGATCTGCTGAATCAATGCTCCTCTGAGAACTTTGGAGCTTTTCTCTGCATCTGTTCCACACTTGAATGTGCAGAAGATCAAAGCGCCGGACGCTCTGAGCTTCAGCGTTCCAGTCAGCAGCTGCTGAACCAAAGCCAGCAGCAGGTGAGGATCTGGGCCTCAAAGCAAACGGACAGAAAGATGAATGGTTCAGATTTCTCCTGGACACATCCATTGGGAGGGGCTCTGGCATGTCCCCTCAGGGTGGAGGCCCCCGGTGAAAACCCAGGACATGCTGGGGAGACGAAGCTCCCCCCACCTCTTCACATTTGAATCAAACCATTCCTGGAGATTTTGGTCAACATGTCATTTACCACCCAAAACTACGGCGAGGAATATTTATTGTGTAATAACTTTTTTATATTCCTATTTCAAAAATATATTATGTCAAATAAACAGGGTTGTTGGTTGTTCCCTGCAGTATTTTATCTTCAGTATTTCAATCACTAGACGGCTAACATGGTCGAGTGAAAACCTAGCTTAAAATACCACCAACTCCCTCAAACTGGTCTTCAATTATATATATATAATAGTTGTCCCCTGACTTCGCCCATAAGTGGCCGGGATAGGCTCCAGCAGCCCCGTGACCCCGAAAGGGAAAACGGTCAAGAAAATGAATGAATGAATGAATGAATATATATATAATGAACATCTGATATGCTCTACTGTAAAGGACATGTTTGCTCTTTGTGTCATTGCTGTAACATTGAACCTTTTTAAGATTTTGAGAACTGATGAGCTGCAGGAACCATGTTGAAGAAGACCAGACTGGTGATGTGAGAACAACGGAGCTTGATCTGAAAGAGTTTAGGATTGCAGGTAGCAGATTGATATTACAAATTACCCTTTAATTTAAAGCTTTGAGTCCTAACTATAATTGATAGTATTTTTTTCCTTATTTCTAATTCACACATTGCTTTATGGATGTTTTGTTGTCCTTGACTTCTTAGATATGTTGGTATTTGAAGAATATTATCTCATGAATCTGGTTTACACAATATTGTTTTTTTCCTTGCACCATTTGCTAAATGTGTTGTCCTTGCTGTGACCAAAGGTGGAAAGCTTGTTGACAGCTTTGGGTCTGAGTTAGATGATGATGTGTTTCAGGATGTAGTTAAGGATCCTTCTGTCGGAGTATTAACCACCAAATATGCCACTGGTTTGTGTGAATCACATTTTTAATTTTTTTTATAAAAGAACTTGTTTGATGTCTTCTTTCAGATTCTGTTCCTATGCTACAATCTTCTGAGCAATCATCAATCATTCCTTGATTCATCTGATTCTCAAGACACCGTCGTCTATTCAGAGTCCATCCAGTAAACGGCTAAGGCTGGACTCAGAGGCCAAGCATGTAAGAATTATTATAATCAAATAATTATTTTTAAGGATATGAACCTGTAAAATAAATATTGCTTAAATTGCTGAAATTAGTCTATTGTCCAATCCTTGTTTAGTTGATGACCTTTTTAATTTGCTTAAGTTCTTTTCTCTGTGTAGCCCAGTCAAAATAAAAAAATAAAACAGACTAACCTACCAACAAAAGATAAAAATGTATTATTTATTAAAAATGTTCAATGGCCACTTGATGGTTTGGTTAACAAGTTGTTTTTTGTTTAAAGTTTCATTGGAGAGGGGGGTTCCAAGATGGCGGCCTAGTCGGTCTGTTTTTGCTTCGCTCCGCACCTACTTTAGTAAAAAACAGTTGTGAAAAGCTATATAGCGACGAATCTTTCTATCCAAAGTTTCATTTTGAATATTTTTTCTAACTTTGCTGGCGCCATGGTGAAAAAGCGGGAATATTCGGCTGTGGCGAGCTCCGACGATGCTGGCGCAAGCTCGGGCGCGCTTGCTAGTGGTGGTCACGACTATTCAAAGAACGCAGAAGGAATGGTGACCGACGTCTCAGAGGAAGAGTTTCCGCCGCTGCCGCTAACTCCAAGTAAGCCTCCTGTAATAAAGAAAAAGGCTCCAAACCAGGCTACATCGCCAAAAGACGACATTTACGCCCAGCTTGCTAGTATAACCGAGCTAATTAATATGAGGTCTGATGCTATTGAGGATAAAATAGCTGGCCTGAACAACAAGGTGGAAGCTGTGGCTAACGATGTTAAAGCTGTTAGCACCAAGATGGCTGTTCTGGAACAACGGGTAGACTCCCTGGAGATGCCGGTTAAACTCCTACAAAGAAGAGTGGATGAACTTGAATCTTACACAAGAAGATGGAATCTGAAGCTTGTGGGAGTTCAACTTAATTATTAAATAATTATGTGCAACTTAATTATTAAATCTATTTTCACTAATATGTTGTTCACTGAAGGTCACACGTTCCCAGATGTTCTTAGGGAAAGTGGGTTCTCCTCGGCTCAGGGAGGTTCTGATAGAGTGATGTTTGGCATTTCAGGTTCTGATGGTTCTGGAGGAGGTTCTGCCTTCGGTTTGGATGTACGGAGAGTTTTACGGTCAGCCTGCAGCTTTGCTCTGAAACGGTGAAAGAGAAGAAAACTCTTCTTCATGTTTGCTCTTTCCACCTTTTTTCATGTCTCTCCATTCAGCAGCAGCTCACTGACGCGTAGACTTGATGACTTTTGAGTGACGGCTCAGAGGGATGGGATTCTGCTTCTTGCTGTAAAATGTGACAGTCTTTAATGATCCTCCCGTGTGTGCGTGAGTCCGCACGCAGACACACAGCCTGAGGCGCTGAACCAGCTGGTAAAGATGCAGGTCAAAGTCATTTGAATTTATGGAGGAAAAAATAACATTGTAATGGTTCAACAGAGCTGAAAATCTATGAATCCATTTTTTCCTGACGGAAAAATACTTTTTTTAGCTTCTCCTCTGATGACCGTTTTTTGTGCTCTCGTATTTCACGTGGGGGGAAAACTCAGCTCCAGAGGATATAAACAGGTGAACAGCTAGAGAGTCGTGGGAGGGGCTTTGGCTTCAAACTCTGTCAGAGATGGAAACACGGCGTCAGATTCAGACACAGCTTTCACTGCAGGAGTTAAAGCAGAGACTCTCTGGGATGATTTAATGAACTCAAACATGGAAACATAATTACTAAGTAGAACTCTTCAAAATAATAAACGTAATCTCTCCACATTCTCCATGTCTAACATGCATTGATACACACATGGCTCCATGCAGCGATCAGACCATAACTTTAGCTGGTAGCTCCGCCCACACGCGACCGTGGTATCAGGCTTTAAAGAACACACTTTCTAAGAGGCGGGGTGGGGCGTTGCACACCCCCAACAACAGGTTTGATGACAGAGGCCATTAGGCGTCTCTGCCTGGTGCGTTCACTGAGCTTCAGTACATTAGACCTCTCTCAGCTGTTTATTTTCCTCCAAAATACTTTTTAACTTGTCTGACAGTTCATGTCGTCCCTCACTTTGCTCCTTTTCTTCTGCTTCAAATTGGAAGCATGCTATCATTGATTTTAATCTGCTAGACTCCAATGATAACCTTTTTACAGCATTTTTTCTTCTTCTAGCTTTTCTGTGAGAGACTCATTTTCAGTTTCAAGATGCTTTTTTTCTGAACGTAACTCCTTGATATTTTCACTGTGTCGGTCTGCGTGTTTGGTTTTGTTGGGGGATTGTCTCTCCTTTTTCAGCTGCTTATTGAATCATCAAGGATCAAATATTCCCGGTTAGATACAGTATCTAGAATTATTCCTTTCTGTTGACTGCTGGCCAAGAACATTTGGACGGATGTATGGTCTCAAATTCTATTCATCAAGATTGCTGTTTTTCCCAAAATCTTCTTTTTCACTAAGTAGTCTCTTCCACTTCCTGTCCAAGTTTTTCTCTGTAATATCTGGTGCATTTTCTGGGATTAAACATCTCATCACCTGAGGGCATCTTTGTTTGAAGATGTCAACCCTTTCTTTTTCAGTTGGCTTAGTTGGAAAATGTTCCTATTGAAGATCTGCCTTGGAGCTCTGACAGTTTGCTGCTAAGATTCCCTCTGATAGATCTACATGCAGCCCTGATGAAGCCATCTGAAAAAAGACTAACATTCATTCAAAAATGGCTCAAATCAAGAAAAATAAACTTTCAACAGTTTTCTTATATTTGCGATTTCTTCTTTAAATATTACCTTAAAATCTTTGAGAAGATGAAGCCACTACCACACCTGGCAGGGAGAAGTTGAAAGAGTCTTGTTGATTCTTGAGTCCAGACAAAACATGCCACTCACAGAAAAGTGTCGCTAAGATTAAAAGTAATCAGTTAGATCTGAAGTAACTGGGAATAATGGCATTGTGTTGTTGCATAAATAATTACTTTGTGGGTGTATTTTTGCTTTGATACATAACTTTTTAAAAACCATGGTGGAATCAGAACATGGGATTTTGTTACAAAATGTCATTAGATTCTGCCTGTACTTTCACACGGTTAAATTAAATAGCACAAAAATTGTAAATAGCAAACATTTTTATCTACATTAACAGGTAACCCTTAATTTAAAAAAAAGTGTTTTTCTAGATATTTTCTGACAACTCTCTAAAATCAGTGATCAGTTTAACTTTGCTCTTGTAGTACAGTTTTACTGTACAAGTGAGAAAAATAATAATGTGCCTCTTTTAGCAAATGATTGCTCATTGTTGTGTCATGGCTAGCGGGAAAACAGACCCAAACGCTGGAAACCGGAAGAATACACAGGCGAGTAGAAGATGGATTATTATGGGTTTTAATGTTCGGTTCTAGGTTTTGTAGAAGTTTGGGTGGAGTAGTCACGTCCGAGAGATTCCCACGAAGAAGATTGGATGCGTCTGCAGCCCGTGGCGTCACTGGTGGATTTAGCTTGAATCGGCGGCGGTTCGTGGTGCGGCTTGAGTCGGCAGAGGCTCGTTGGTGTGACCGGGGGAATTCTGAGGCTTGGATCCAGAAGCGAAGATGACTCAGGCGCCCACTCGTAGTAGCGGATTCCTGTGGACAGACGAAGAACAGGGACTTAGGCGAGAGCTTGACAGCAGTAGCTGAGAGCGAGGTGACCATACTAAGCACCATAGAGGAGCAACGATCTGGCACTGGAGACTGGTCCTGGATCCCCTTAAGAGGGCAGGCGGCTGATGAGGTGAGTGGACGCAGCTGTGATGAGTCAGGAGCCAAGCAGAGAGGGGAGGGGGAGGAGTCTGACAGAGGCACCATGACATGTTGCTTATTAACATAATTCTTCTAGATGTTTCTATAGAGAATTGAGTCTGTAAAATCAAATTCCGGGGGTTTTCTCAATGTTTAGGGTGGGCTTTGGGAGATTTTAATCACCTTGTAAGTTTCATGAAGCTGGGAGATCGACCCAAAATCAGAAAAAAAGCTGCTGTTGGATCACAAAAATGTCCAGTAAATACACTTTACTTTTCTGAATGAAAGTCTAAGTAGACGCTATTCCAAAATGCACCGCGATGCATATATTCACTACATAAACTTTCCAATGCTGAAACCAAGTTTTTCAATGGCAGACTGAACATGCGTGAACGGTATGCGCAGTGACACGCATTGCTGTCCCTACTGTTATTCTCTTTTATGGTAAAAACCACAAGAAACAATTTTGCACAAAACCTATAGTTTGGCAGACATTGTGTGCCAAAATCTACGATTTAATAATTCACGGTTTTTAGGAAAATTAATTTTTTTAGACTGATTTCCATTAAATTTCACACACATTCCAATAATTTCAGTCTTCAAACACCTCAGGAGTTTTGTCGAACTTTGACCTCAGGAAGAAGCCGCCATCTTTGATTTTTAAAAACAGCACCTTTAGTATCAGATACTTACAAAAACTTGTCGTTGGGATTTTTATTGATTGTCTCGTAACTTTTCAGGCATCAATGGCAAGCTACTGTTGTAAACTACTAAGTTGTAGATTCTGAACGTGTGGTGAGCTCGCTAAAGGGGCACACTCATATTACTCCTTTATTTTTCAAAGAGTTTTTCTGAGTCAGTTTATGATGCTGATAGCTATGCTAGCACTTGTAGCCACATTAGCATAACTAGCATAGTCAGCATAGTTAGTATCTTAATCAATGAGTGCTTCTGAGTTAGTGTAGAAGGAGGGGTTAAATGGGCGTAGTGGCTGCTCAGGAAGTGGGGTTTGGTCAAAGGTGGGTGCTAAGAGTGGCGGTGGTGTCTAGACTCAGGCGGCGAGGACGACAATGGGGCATAGATGCATGTAGTGAGGGCTGGTGGAGCATAGAGGTGGGAGGTGAGGGCAGGTAGAACGGGCAATACAACGCCACTCAAGACTTTAATTTGCAATTTCATATTCTTAAAAGGATTAAGAAAATTAATTTATTTCCCTTCAGCAGGTTATGGACTGTCTTCTCGTAGGGGGGAGGTAGTTGGGGCCTTTTGTAAAGCTGGGATACAGAGAGAACTTTTTTTTTAAACCACTTCATGACACTCTTACAAGGAAGTTTACGGTACAAACAATGGTCCTTCAGGGGCTCCTCCTCCAAATATCCTGAAAGAGACTATTAACTTTGTATTGGCGTTTTTACAATACATTCTTCAAAACATAAAAAAGGCGGGACTTCTTTGGTTTTTGCAGGCCTCCCCCAGCATTGGCTGACTGAAGAGGACAGTCTCTGCAACCCACAAAGGAACTTCAGATTGGAACCGGAGGAACCAGTTTTGAGGGTTCAGTTGGAGCTGAAGATGGGAGCAGGAACCATGTCTTCCCTTCAGTCTCTGAGAGAGTTGATCAGCGAGCGACTAGCTGCTGCTGCTGAAGAAATCTGCAGACTCTGTGAAGGAACCATCGTCCAGTACGAGGAGGAGCTCTGTCGTCAGCGCAGACTGCTGGATGTCATCTGGAAACCACAGCTGCAGCTCCACCACATAGGTATGTCACCTTCATCACACAAACACAGAAGACCTTTGAGATTCATGCTTTTCTTTTTGGGGACCCGTCTGTCACTCAGTGGTGGTTCTACATTAACTTAGTACCCGGGCGAGTAACCCCCTCTCTCCCCGCACATATAGAAATTTGATGACTTCCTTTTGTGTTTTCTATCTTTATTTTTCCATTTTACACAAAAAAAAACATAATTTCATAAACTACATGGGTGTCACACTCCGTCACACAGGCGGCCTAAATCCAAAACACGCTTTGAGTTTTGGGCCGAACAAGAAACATTTACTGAAAACACTAAAACTAAACTTTTAAACTGAACTGAAAATGAATAAAAACAGAAAGGAATATCAATCCAGAAGAAATCAAGTTAAACCTTAAATAACATATAATATTTTGCTCTCCATAAAAATACATTGTCAAAATGATACAAATATGAACATGCCGCATAACAATGCCTGGAGATACAGGGGGTTGACATAGCCCAGAAATTTGCACTGGCCCACAGGGCCAGTAGTTTTTGAAAAATAAAATCTTGTGGTCCGTACTGCTCGAAAAACAGGACCGGGCCAGCGGACAAACGGCTATGTCGAGCCCTGAGGTATGATCACTTTTAGCTCTTATAAAACATTAAAAACGTAACCATAGAACTCATCACTGGGATTACTTCAAAAATATTTGGCATTTTCCTAATTTTGTGCAACACCAACAGTAAAAACTTTCCTGTAAAAATTTTTTCGAAGATTTCAGGTTAAAAACGAGCAACGAGAAAACCGGGTCGACATTCTGGAGAAAAGACTGGATGATGTGGAACAGCAAGTAAGGATGAATAATGTCATTCTCACTGGAGTACCCATCAAACCTCGGGCAAAGCTAAATGCAGCTGGAGCTAGCACTGCTAATGCTAATAGCGCTGACTCTCTTAAACTTAGAGCGGTGGAGAGACTCTGGAACAGAAAATACATTCATTTCTCACATCTAAAGGGATTTCCCTGGATCTAAACACCATGGAGACCTGCCACCTGCTCCCCAGGAGAAAGGAGACGGATAAACCAGCGATCCTCATCAGGTTTGTGAATCACAAACACAAGCTAGCTCTGATGAATCAACGAAAAAATCTCAGAGGTTCTGCTGTTTATCTGAACGACCATCTGACCAGAAGGAATGCTGAAATCTCCAAACATGCACGGCTTCTCAGGAAGCAGAAGAAGATTGAGAACACTTGGGTTAAAGGCTGCAGGATTTACGTCAAACCACTCTGCACACCGGACCGGTCCAAGGTTCTGGTTGTGAACACCATGAAGGACTTTGAGAAGTGTCTTATTTCGGTCGTCTGAAACAACATGGAGTAATAAACCAAAGAGCCAAATAATTTCAAGAAATATGACGCCTGGATTCATCACTTTCTCCATCTGTCTGACGTCACCTGAATCAACAGCGGAGAGTTCTGACCTGCAGACAACTTGACCTCAACTTTCACTGAGCTGATATCAGCTGAAGAAGGATATGGACCTGAATCTAATGTCTGCAGACATAACATGGAAGAGACAAGAAACTGTTTAAACCCAGAAGATCAGCTGTTTTTTCAGCAGAAGAAGAAATGCCAACCTTGGACAATTGACAGATTATGGACCCTTTTATTTTACTTCACAGCATTACTTTATCATAAAAATATGTAAAAAATAAATGAATAAATAAATAAATAAAAATACAAAAAAAAATAATAATCAATCAATTAATGAAAATGGTTAAATTGATTGACTTTTATTGATATTACTTCATTTGATAATTTGATAAGTTGATTCATGATTTTTCCTAATGTAACATAATTTTGCACATATTTTTAACTTTTGATACTTGATGAAATTTTGCTATGAAAATTCCTGAAACAGTCTATTTTACTGATAGAGTATTATTTTTTAATCAACGTTGTCAACATAACTCAATGGAAATCCAAAATACTTCCACACCAGCGACTTCCGTGAAAGACGAGGGGATTCGAGTTCTGTCGATGGGTCTCCATGCTATCTTTTGAGTGGCTGTTAAAGGAGGTTGACTTGCAGCACTTCTTTTTTTAAAAACTTTATTAACAATTAGACTCGCAGCACTTCAACACATGTTTTTTTTTCGCTTGGCAAGTAACCAGACGCAGCATGGGGGCGTGGCAGCATAGACAATTCCATTTTTTTATTCGAAGTTCGAGACTGTGACTTAATTTCGATCGATTTCGATTTAAAGTCGAAATCGTGACACCCCTAATACAGAATAATAGAAGAACTTTAAATGTGACCTGTGTAAATCATTTAACATTTAATTTAAATTAAATATTGACACTTTTAATGATATATTTGCTATTTATTTCAAATTTTAAAGAATTAATGTCACATTTATTTAATTAATTAACTATATTTATTATTTCAATGAGTCTCTTGTGGTCCTCCAGACTCCTTAGACATTTTCTCCAATGATCACAGAGTTTATTGATGTTTGATGAAACCCATAACTCTTGGAAACGTATAAAAGGCTCCTTGTTGTGTTTGTGTTCCTGCAGGCCTCCCCCCGCATTGGATGACTGAAGAGGAAGATCTCTGCAACCAGCAGAGGAACTTCAGGGTGGAACAGGAGGAACCAGAACTTCCACAGATTAAAGAGGAACAGGAGGAACCAGAACCTCTACAGATTAAAGAGGAACCAGAACCTCCACAGATTCAAGAGGAACAGGAGGAACCAAGACCTCCACAGATTAAAAAGGAACAGGAGGAACCAGAACCTCCACAGATTAAAGAGGAACCAGGGGATCTCTGCATCAGTCAGGATGAAGATCAGCTTGATCTGAAGCAGGAGACTGATACCTTGGAGATTCCTACTTATGAGGAAGATGAGAACAGTGAAGCAGATCTAAACAATCAGCAGAGCTTTAATGTAGCTGATAGTCAGGATGAAAAAGGAAACCAACATGAAGAATCAACATCAACTACAGATGAAGAGACAGAATCAACATCAACTACAGATGAAGAGACAGAATCAACACCAACTACAGATGAAGAGACAGACCAGAACAGAGATCAGAGGAAGAGAAGACACAGAAGTCATGTCCAAAGTGTGGACAGCTCTCACATGTCAGAAAGTCAGTGTGACACAGATGTTAGAAAAAATCTTAAAAAGACTAATCTTGGTAAGAAATACAAACAATCTCCAATCAGGTCTGGTAAAAACTCAAGAATAATTACTGACCCGTCTGACTACATGGAAACTGGGTCTGATGAAAGATGTTATATCTGTAAAGAATGTGGTGAAAGCTTTTGTGACATATCTCTGTTCAGAAATCACACAAGAATCCATGCAGAAGGTAAGAGATTTTCTTGTAAAGAATGTGAGAAAAGCTTTAGTCACAGATCTAGTCTCAAAACACACATGAGAACTCACACAGGAGAAAAGCCTTTTTCGTGTAAAGAATGTGGTAAAAGCTTTAGTCGCAGTTCTAGTCTCAAAACACACATGAGAATTCATACAGGAGAAAAACCTTTTTCGTGTAAAGAATGTAAGAAAAGTTTTAGTCGTATATCTTTTCTCCAAACACACATGAGAACTCATACAGGAGAAAAACCTTTTTCTTGTAAAGAATGTAAAAAATGTTTTAGTCAAATATCTAATCTCAAAACACACATGAGAACTCACACAGGAGAAAAGCCTTTTTCTTGTAAAGAATGTAAAAAATGTTTTAGTTGTTCATCTGGTCTAAAAAAACACGAGAACTCACACAGGAGAAAAGCCTTTTTCTTGTAAAGAATGTAAAAAAAGTTTTAGTGATTTATCTTATCTCAACAAACACATGAGAACATGTAAGACCTTTTCTTGACAATGGAAGGATTTAGTGTAAACTCTAAATTCTAAACTTTTCTAATAAGAGGTCGACCTCTCAACCTCTGTATCAGAATCAGCAGAAGACTTTATTTTACAGGAGGGAAAAGTTCTGCATCTCAGAAAAATTGAATATTTTAAAATAAGTTTTTAATGCTCAAAACTTCTGGGGTGAAACCTCAATGTTCTAATGAACTCCATAGCAACCTGAGCTTTCATTTCATGTACACAGAGCCACAGGCTGATGGCCTCCATACCCTATTGATGCAGTAACTTCATTAGAGGGAGGCACAAGTGAGAATTGATCTGTAGAAATGAAATTGTCTACATTTAAAAAAAAAAACTTTGGTTGTTTTGATGTATGATTTGCTACAGGAGGTCCTTTATCCCAACAGCATTTAGACTATAGAATGACACAGTTTAGGACTGCTGAAACTGCTGTTGTATTTACTTATTTAGTTATGACGTGTACTTTTACTTCCGCTTTTTATTGCTGTTTTAATTCTTACTATTTGGTTTTCTAACTGCTATATTTCTTGTTTGGCTCAATGTATACATAAGTTATCCTATATTTACTCTGAACTTTTTTAACTGTAAAAAGTGTATACTTGTCTGCGAGAAACAGCCCTGAGAAAGCGGGAAGTATTTTTTCTCTGCATTGAACTAGGAATTCACCTTTGACCTTTTGATCCTTGCCCTGAAGGCACAGGAGCTGACTGATGACCCTTGATCTGCAAAAAAGACCCTAATCCCCTGGGGGGAGTAACAATCTCCTGGGAACGGATGTCTCTCTGTTTTATGACCATTGGGGGCTGTGTGTGTGTGTGTGTGTGTGTGTGTGTGTGTGTGTGTGTGTATGTTTACAACCACCTCCTTGTATGCTGTATGTTAGGTAACGGCCTGATTTTAAATAAAAGTGAGGAGGCAGACTCTTGAAAACTCAGAGCACACGTGGAATGGCTTGAGTATGTTCCTGTCTGCTCTCCTCGAGAAAAGAGATAAGTGAGTATGTGTCCTTTCTTCAAGCTCAAAAATAGTTACTAAGTGTTGGCTTAGTTGTAGACCTAACACATTCTCATATTGCTATCTGGACTTTTCACCCCGCTGCTACAGAAGTGTTAGAGCAGAAGGCATATGCAGGCTGTGCTGTGCAGAGAGACGGGAAGCCACAGCGCAGCATGTTCAGAACAGGAAGTAGGGCCCCTCGTCTGCAGACAGAACTCAGATGTACATCATGCAGCTGTGAGGACATTTCCAGAAGCAAAGCAGAAGCAAGCAAGAGGCCACGGTGTCTGACACCCACACACTCAACAAGTGTGAAATGCTACAGACTCGAACTGGTTGGAACCAGCCGGACGGAGTCACAAAAAGGTCACTGGGTCTTCTCTAAAAACAGGAAGCCCACTGTTGGAGGCATATGCGGGCGACGCAACAGTTTACCCTATAAGGAATTGGACAGCCACCAGCAAAGGGGTTACGTCTGCCCACAGGAGGAGGAACTCAGAGCCGCTATAAAGACTTCTCCGTAGGAAGTCCCCGGTGCTTTTTCTGTACTTCTGTGTTTTTCTCTTGCTACTGTCTTAGAACTATTGTATGAGGGAATAAACTTCTAATCTTTACCGGTTCGACTTATGGTCATTTTCTCCTCGACTACTTGAACACGCAAAGGAAAAAGCTGCAAAACGGAAAGATCTTTTTCCTTCATGATTTAAAAAAAAAAGCAAAACAACACAACATGTGACGCTTTCTGTGAGAAGTGCTTGACACAGCAAAATACATATCACATGAAGAAAAAAATACACGCAAAAAGAACATGTATAGTGCCAGACTCCAACCTAGAACCTCTGGATGTATATGCCACTGACTATTCCACTGAGCTGTCTCCATTCACATGAAAAGAGCTTGACATCAGAGATTCATTCCAGTGTTTTTTTTCTTTTTGATACACAACGTTCATGATGTGGTGTTTTATTAGGAAAAACCGAGTTGAAATGATCCTGAGCCACAGAAAGTTTTTAATAGGAAACATGTTAAAGTGCAATGAACTGACGCTGATTCTAATACAAGCGAAACAATAGAACTGGTCAGGAAACGTTCAGGATTCATTTCGCATTTCTATTGAATAGCGCGCCCAACTGTTCAAACACAAGTGACATCTGAACCGTGGTTCGACCAAACGAAGCATTTGGCGCGTCATACATCATCAACCACGTGATCTGTGCTAGTTGACACACGCCCCGAAACATTGTGCTGAAACACTCTGTTTCATGAAGGTGAACCGCGCCGAAGCGCCGTGTCAAACGGGCCATCCCTAATTTTCAACAAGTGAAATAGTTAAACCACACAATATTTGCAAAAGTTTAATATAACAGTACCGGAGATCACATCACATCTGAGCCAGGGGGTGTCGCGTGTCCCTGTGGTGTGGGTTCTGATCCTTGCCCCTGAGTGCCGGCCCTCGCCAAATTTCCAACTGTGGGCGAGCCTGGTCGGACCATGTTTACAACACTTCCTGTAGACCCTCTCTTCTCCTGTGTGCCCTCCTCCTGGGTGGGGGCGGCTGGCCTCTGCCTCGCTCCTTCCTGGACCAACCGTGGGCCGGGTGGGTGGCTGCATGGAGCGCGGAGCGGGTCTCCCGTGGGGGGTTTTGGCTTATACCAGGGGTTGGGGCGGGGAAATGCCCAGAACTCCTGGTTGGTGATGAGGTGCGCGTCTGGGGTTGTTGGCACTCTTCTGGGGCGGGGCCCTGCGTTGGGCCCTCCCGGAACGGCGGGGGGGCTGCTCTCTGTCCAGGGAGTCAGTGCAGCTGGATTAACAACGGGGTGACGTGTGAAAACTTAGATGATTTAATTAAAAGCCTTGCAGCAGCGTTCTGGAAAACCTGGAGCCATTCCAGTGATTTTTTTTTCTTAAACATGTGAAGACGGAGTTGCAATAGTCAAGACGAAATGTAATAAAAAGGTGGATGAGCATCTCCAACTCGGAACGCAACACAATTGACTCAGTTTTGTAATGTTTTTAAGATGAGAAAAAGAAGAACGTACAAGTGACCCGACAGGGGAGTCAAGGGATAAAACACACAAAAAACATCCTGCGGTTTAAAAGTCTGTCCAGGAGGACATAATGGTCAACAGTGTCAAAGGCTGTGGTCAAGTCCAGTAGCAGTAGCACAGAGCATTTTCCTGCATCTCTCTGCATCAGGATGTCATTAGTGACTCTGAGAAGGGCTGTTTCAGTGGAGAGAGCTCTAGAAACTGAAACTGCTCAAAAATGCCATGACTGTCCAGAGCAGTTGTAAGCTGGTAAACAACAACCTTTTCTGAAATTTTGGACATGAATGGGAGATTAGAAATAGGTCAAGAGGGAGGAGTCAAGTCTGGGCTTTTTAAGGACAGAAAGGACGACAGCATTCTTAAAGTGCTCAGGGACTTGACCTGACAGCAAGGACGAGTTAATTATTGACGGGACACAGGGACAGATGGACTGGAAGACATCTTTGAGTAGAGATGTTGACAGCACGTCGAGAGAGCAAGAGGATGACTTCATTGTACCAACTACTCTGACTAGCTCAGGGAGACAAACAGTTGAGAATGTGTCTAAAATCACAGCCTGAGGTGGCCATCCTTGGAGAATTTCAAAATAAAAGACTTACACACACCACAATCACTGCTGGATGAGAAATACATTTACTCTTTATTTTCTGTCAATAAATCATATTTATCAATAAATCCTTGATTGTAAATGATGGATCTAAAGTTGAAAAGAAGTCAAAGTGCTGACTCAGCACAGATCAAAGGAGACACAGATGATTTCCTGGAATGAAGAAAACATCAAACATCATGATGTGATCTGGAACTGAGCTGTTCTTCAGAAGATCCTCCCAAACATGGAAACTGTTGCTGCAACACGTGAAGCTTTGCTTCTGTTACTAGGTAGATCTGATGGATCAGAAGCAGACTTCTGTCAGCTGGAACTGGGGCTTCTTCCAGACCATGTGACCTCATGGACAAAGTTCCAACATGGTTTCAATGAAATTGTGGAGGTTTTCCAGGAAACGTTGCTGCAGTTCCTCCGTCTCATCAAATGAGAGATTTCTCTGCACTAAAGAAGAAAATCTTCCAGAACAGCTTCAAGCTGCAGAAAAACTGTTTCCATCATTCTGAGGACATTTCTTTAGGCTTCATGTGAAGAAAACAAACTGTTGGAAAAGATGAAAACAGAAACAAAGAGGTTTCTAGAAGCTGCAGTTATAAAGAACAGCCAGCAGGTGTCTCACTCAGTCTCCAAAGCTTCACCAACTGATGATTGAGAAACAAAGTTCTGCCTCCAACTATGAAGGGACTTGAACCCTCAACCTTCTGATCCATTAGGCCACATGGTCAGTGAGGACAACCAGGTCCAGCTGCAGGTGGGGGACACCATCCTCCAGCTGGAGTGGATGAAGGTGCTGCTTGGATTCTGCTTTGATGTCCGTCCGTCCTCAGTCCCTTCATGGCTGCTGCTTCTCTTTCTCTGATGTTTCTGCAGGATGAAGCTCTGACAAACTGTTACTGGAAAACGCTGAGTCTCTTCTTTCTGCAACTTTTGATAACAAAAACATAAAAATAGAACATAAAAATCATAAAAAACAGATTTAGAAACAAGTTTTATCGGGAATATAGTTTGTTTGGGCTGTGTCCGAATTACCGCCCTAACCCCTATATAGTGCACTATATAGTGCGGTCGCCATTTTGTAGTGCTGTCCGAATCTACAGTTCAAAAATCATGTGCACTAGAAATTACCCAGAATTCTCTACGAAAAACCAGTGTGGATCGATGCTCACTCGATCGGCGAATATTGCCCAGAATGCACTGCGTTCATACCAGAATGCACTGCGTCTGACCCACAATACACTGCGTCTGACCCACAATACATTGCGTTTGATGGATCCGAAAATGGCGGACGGTGGCGCGAAGAAAATGACTTATAAATGTAAGTATTTAAATAATCAGCAAGTATCCGTAGTCAAATATATTTGTATATATATTATATGACATGTTTAATATGGTATATTCCTCAATCTACATTATTATTTTGAAGCTAATCGATTTCGGTAATGCTAAAGCTAACGCTAACTAGCGTTGAAGGCTAAAAACAAACACAGGAGCTAGTAGTACATCCAAACAGGATGAGTTATAACCGCAGTTATTAGCAAGTATCTGTTGTCAAATATATTTGTATATATAATATATGACATGTTTAATATGTTATATTACTCAATCGACATTATTATTTTGAAGCTAATCGATTTCGGTAATGCTAAAGCTAACACTAACTAACGTCGAAGGCTAAAAACAAACACAGGAGCTAGTCGTACATCCAAAAAGGATGAGTTCTAACCACAGTTATTAGTTATTAAGGCGTTTTTTCATTTTTTTTTTACATATGCAGGGACAGACGAGGATGTGGATAAATTGATCCGCCTGCGGATGGAGAAGGAGAGCCTGTTTTCAGGCAAAAGATTCGCTTCAGCTGCCGGATGGGAGTAAGATACAGCTCAGATTTTTATTCGTTTACCATTAAAGTGTTAATTGTTGTCATTTCTGGTAAAGGTTTTTGTTACCTTGTATTTAGAGCAGTGATACGGGAATTGGGGCTGACAGAATTTATTAGTCCAGCCAGAGCTGCAAAAAAATGGGAGAACCTAAAGAAAACATACAAGGTTTGTGAAGAAATAAAGGCATAGAAATGTCTGTGTAAATTTAATTAAGATATATTTTCACAAGTGTCCTTTTGGTATTTCAAGGAACTTTTAAGGCCTCCCACCGGCAGTGGCACTGAGGCAGGGGAAGCTTCAGCAGCATCATGGAAGTGGTTCTCCTTGATGCATGAGGCAATAGGCAACAGGGCATCTGTTAGGCCTCCATGCCTCATTGCCTCATGCTGGGAGAACCCTTTCACATCCTCTGGAGCATCCTCTGCCTCAGTCCAACAACAGCAGGAGCAGGCAGGGGAAGATGAGGATGAGGAGGAGGAGGAGGAGGAGGAGCAGCGGCCGCCGCCAGCTAAGAGGCCACGGCGGGGCAGCCTTTTCCAAATTTTAGAAAAGGCAGAGAGCAGAGAGGAGGAAAGAGCCGCAAGAGAGGAGGAAAGGGCCAGAAGAGATGAGGAAAGGGCCAGAAGAGAGGAAGAGAGACAAGAAAGACTCTTACTTATTCTAGAAAAGATTGTAGAAAAAATATAATGTTGTTTTGTATTGTTCCAATATGTTTAATAAATTCATGAACAGAAATGAATTATTAACAAGTATTATTTAAACCTGAGCCATTTTTAACAATCTCAAAAACATCAACAATCTCCTAAACATCCAAGGTAACTATTTACAATTTCATCTTATATTTAAGCCCTTTCTTTATACATCCTAACAATAATCATGTTCTTCTAGAGCCATTTGTGGCCCAGTTGGAGCTGACAGGAAACCAGAGATTTGGCCTCGCAGACGGATTCCACTATGCTCGTCCTGCTGGTTCCTGGCGTTGTCCTGCTGTGGCTCAACTGTGGGCTCCAACCAGTCCCCTTCACTGATGCACATATTGTGCAAGATGGCGCTGCAGGCAATGATTTTGACGGCAAATTTCGATTTAACTTCCAACGCCCCCAGAAATATGGCTCTCCACCTCGTCTTCATCATTCCAAAGGCTCTTTCCACCACAGAGCGTGCCTTGGCGTGGTGCCGGTTGTATCGGGCCTCAACTGCATTTCTCAGGGGTTCCCTGTAGGGTGTCAGCAGCGTGATGGGTTGCGCAATGCAGGGATACCCACCATCACCTAAAAGGATGTATCCTTCAGGTGGGTATGTTTTATTGGTGTAAATTGGGCTGTTGCGCAGAACCCGTGAATCATGGACCGATCCAGGATAACCAACAAAGATGTCTAAAAATTTAGCATGCGAGTCACAAACAGCCTGCATCTGAATTGAATAAAAAAGCTTCCTGTTAAAATAAGAAGCTGGATCTTCTTTTGGAGCCTTGATTCTTATGTGGCAGCCATCAATGCTCCCCACGACCTTATGGAAGGCAGCAGACCCAGCGAGCTGCTCAAATCCAGAGGCGACTAATGGCAGTTCAGCCCTACTGGGAAGCCGGATGACCCTGCGAATCAGCTGGAGGATGCGGTCTGCCGTCCTGTGGACAATGTCACTTACAGTGGACCGTGGCATATCAAAGGCCCTGGCTACCACACGGTAAGATGTGCCACAGCCCAGCCAGAAAAGGAACACCAGGACCTCAGTCTCCTGTGCCCACCCCTGATTGTGAGGAACCCGAAGCTGCTCCACCAGATGATTGATGGTCCTGCGGGTCAACCGGAAATCCTGTCTTGTGTCAGACTGACCATCAGCGTAGTTGGCCAGGACGGGCACCTTTATGTTGGGAAGGCAGTAGATACACGGAAGACCCTGTAAAATAGAACATTATTTAATTTTTTTAAATTAAATCTCAGTTTTTGAATGTTTCTATTTATTCTGATGTCTTAAATTTTGTTTATAAAGTGTTTTTGAATGCTGGAAAATCTCAAGTTTTTTTGGCTGGGTTTTTGGGTTTTCATATTAATTTTTGTATAAAACAAGTGTGTTGTAAATCTTTTTTCTAAATAAACTGCTATAGAATACTTTGTGTTGAAGGCTAATATGGTTTGACTCTGGAAAAAAAACATAACTTTCTCTGTAGATGGCATACCCCCAAATGCTAAAGTTTAACTCACCAGTTGTTCATGTCTGGCTAGGGCTGCCAGAGGTACTCTTGTGAATATGAGACGTCTGCTTCTCCTTGCCGATGTGAGACGCCTGGTTCTCCTCCGTGCCACCTTATGTAGCAGATCAACTCGTTTTTGGACTGATCTTACAAAAAACAATCGAATTATTGCCAACAGGAAAACGGCCAGATTGATATTCGCCATTTTCAGAAAGTGGAACAGAAAGAAATGCCTCCTTGCACGAGACAGTAAAGGGTTTAGCGGCGCGAAAATAAATATAAACCTTGCCGTGGACTTCTAAACTTGCCGCTTTATTTCTGAACAAATACATTAAATCCACACCAATGTGTTTGTAATTTTATTATTTATAAATCAGTCCAATTTTACATCATCAGAACACAGCAGATTCATAAATAGTCTTCGTAAAATGTTTATATATATTTTTGCTTTTACTTTGGAAAATAGGTTAAATAGTAGTTTGCCTCCAGACCAGGTGGTGGCGGTAATGCGCCACTTTGTTTTCGTGCCAAGCACCGTATGAAAACACCCAAAAGAGAAAAGTAGTGAGCACGGGTGTCCGAATTGCTATTAAAATTCAGAGAACTATATAGAGGACTATATAGTGCCGCACTATATAGGGTTTTAGTAGTTAGGGGTTAGGGCGGTAATTCGGACACAGGGTTGGTCTTGTTT
>CM074491.1:1284684-1308678 GCA_037389245.1 Oryzias sinensis
TGTTAGTCTTTTTTCAGATGGCTTCATCAGGGCTGCATGTTAATCTGTCAGAGGGAATCTTAGCAGCAAACTGTCAGAGCTCCAAGGCAGATCTTCAATAGGAACATTTTTCTACTAAGCCAACTGAAAAAGAAAGGGTTGACATCTTCAAACAAAGATGCCCTCAGGTGGATGAGATGTTTAATCCCAGAAAATGCACCAGATATTACAGAGAAAAACTTGGACAGGAAGTGGAAGAGACTCCTTTGTGAAAAAGAAGATTTTGGGAAAAACAGCAATCTTGATGAATGGAATTTGAGACCATACATTCATCCAAATGTTCTTGGCCAGCGGTCAACAGAAAGGAATAATTCTTTACATACTGTACCTAACCGGGAATATTTGATCCTTGACGATTCAATAAGCAGCTGAAAAAGGAGAGACAATCCCCCAACAAAACCAAACACGCAGACCGACACAGTGAAAATATCAAGGAGTTACGTTCAGAAAAAAAGCATCTTGAAACTGAAAATGAGTCTCTCACAGAAAAGCTAAAAGAAGAACAAATGCTGTAAAAAGGTTATCATTGGAGTCTAGCAGATTAAAATCAAAGATAGCATGCTTCCAATTTGAAGCAGAAGAAAAGGAGCAAAGTGAGGGACGACATGAACTGTCAGACAAGTTAAAAAGTATTTGGGAGGAAAATAAACAGCTGAGAGAGGTTCATGCTGTTGGAGTCTAATGTACTGAAGCTCAGTGAACGCACCAGGCAGAGACGCCTAATGGCCTCTGTCATCAAACCTGTTGTTGGGGGTGTGCAACGCCCCACCCCGCCTCTTAGAAAGTGTGTTCTTTAAAGCCTGATACCACGGTCGCGTGTGGGCGGAGCTACCAGCTAAAGTTATGGTCTGATCGCTACATGGAGCGATGTGTGTATCAATGCATGGTGAACACGGAGAATGTGGAGAGATCAGGTTTATTATTTTGGAGAGTTCTACTTAGTAATTATGTTTCCATGTTTGAGTTCATTAAATCATCCCAGA
Source organism: Oryzias sinensis (assembly GCA_037389245.1). Lineage (NCBI taxonomy): Eukaryota > Metazoa > Chordata > Actinopteri > Beloniformes > Adrianichthyidae > Oryzias > Oryzias sinensis. The sequence continues at coordinate 1,285,707 of CM074491.1, forward strand.
GAGTCTCTGCTTTAACTCCTGCAGTGAAAGTTGTGTCTGAATCTGACGCCGTGTTTCCATCTCTGACAGAGTTTGAAGCCAAAGCCCCTCCCACGACTCTCTAGCTGTTCACCTGTTTATATCCTCTGGACCTGAGAGTTTTTCCCCCGCGTAAAATACGAGAGCACATAATACGGTCATCAGAGGAGAAGCTATAAAAAGTATTTTTCCGTCAGGAAAAAATGGATTCATAGATTTTCAGCTCTGTTGAACCATTACAATGTTATTTTTTCCTCCATAAATTCAAATGACTTTGACCTGCATCTTTACCAGCTGGTTCAGCGCCTCAGGCTGTGTGTCTGCGTGCGGACTCACGCACACACGGGAGGATCATTAAAGACTGTCACATTTTACAGCAAGAAGCAGAATCCCATCCCTCTGAGCTGTCACTCAAAAGTCATCAAGTCTACGCGTCAGTGAGCTGCTGCTGAATGGAGAGACATGAAAAAAGGTGGAAAGAGCAAACATGAAGAAGAGTTTTCTTCTCTTTCACCGTTTCAGAGCAAAGCTGCAGGCTGACCGTAAAACTCTCCGTACATCCAAACCGAAGGCAGAACCTCCTCCAGAACCATCAGAACCTGAAATGCCAAACATCACTCTATCAGAACCTCCCTGAGCCGAGGAGAACCCACTTTCCCTAAGAACATCTGGGAACTGTGACCTTCAGTGAACAAACATATTAGTGAAAATAGATTTAATAATTACACATTACACAAAAGAGGAATGCATGAAAAGATGAGGCTGGAGGGGCATGAATCTCTGTAATAATATCATTACAAATACGTGGATTTTTCCTGCGGGACGGGAGACGACACAAAATCAATGCATCTCTGTTATTGTGCGGGAATAAATCCTCAGAGTTTTGCGGGTGCAGGCGGGATGAAGACAATAGTCCCGTGCAGGGCTCCACTTGTCACCCCTCCACTGTGGTCTAACAGAAGGAGATGGACACATCCTTGACCTAAACATCTACTACAAAAGCTTGGTCGGTTTCCTTGGAGAGGACTCTGAGAATGAAGACTCTCTCTTCGTCTTCATGCAGGAGGAACGTCTGTTTCCAGACCACCTCATTGAAAAGGAGGACGTTTTTCAATCTCTCTCCAAGAAAAGTGATTATGATGACCTTTGTGGTCAGTTGCTCCAACCAGTACTGCTGGCCCTCAAAACTTATTTGGAAAAGTCTGTCAAGGAACATCTCCCTGGGGGGAATTTTGGGATGCAGGAGAGCATGTGAGAAGATGAACTAAAGCAGCTCCAAAACACAACAAGGATCCAGAAAGGATATTCAGTGTGTTAGACTATCTTGTTCACCATAGGCCTAATGCATCTGCTGTTACAAATGAAGCATATCTGATGTCCTCCTACAGTAAGACATCAGAGTGGATGTCTCAGTTATCTCCAGAAAAGCTGGAACAACTACTAGGTGATGTAAGAAATAGAAGAAAGGAGCTGGAGGCTAAATCCAAAGTAAGGGAGGCCAGCATCACAGAGAGCCATGAAGAGAAGCAACTAAAAGCAGTGGAGGCTTTGGCAGAAAGCAGGAGAAAACATTTGAAAAGAAGAACAACTTGACTGAAATAATCACTGATGCAGGTCTTTAGCAATCAGAGAAAGATGATAGTAACATGGAGAAGTGTGACGGTGATGCTGAGAGATTCAGAGCTCTAACAAATCAGCTTCATTTCCAGCAGGAAGTGCTGCAGCAGGACCCCAGGGGAAGGAAGGATGTTTTCATTGTTTCCAGAATAGACAGTACAGGGAAAGCTAGAAATAAGCCATGGACTGAACTTAAAGATAACTTGATGTTTCTCATCCAATCTGCTGTGGCTGCAGGTTCTTCTCAGAGTCTCCAAGTGTGACCAAGAAAAAGAGGACCGTCCCATCCTTACCAGGTAAAAGAGTACGCCACTCATCTGCAGATGGTCAAGGCTACATTGGAGAAGTCATATTCCAAGTTCCTGGACTTCCATCCTGGTTTAATGTAATTTATGAAGGAGATGAAGCTGTGTAGAGCTACAAACTGATGGAAGGAGGTCTGGAGATCATCATTGAAAGCTCCTGACTGTTGCTGGGTTATTGAGTATTGTGGATGTTTGGATGATGGCTAATGAAACTAAAAAGAAAAGGTTTATTCACTTGAAATGTGTGTGTTTTACTCTCTTAAATTGCCTTAGAGAAGGAAAAAAATGACTTAAATGTTGAATAAATGTACCAATAAATGAATTACCCTAATTATATTAATCAGTTAAAAAATGTTAAAACTTGCTGAAGCACCCTAAGAATGTCCTGTGAAAATTGGAGTGTTTGGAACAAAAATAGGGAAGATGTGATATCTAGAAGAAGAAAAAACATTTTTGCTCATTTTAATGTTTTGTTCCTGTAATTACCAAGTTTTCCCTTGTTTTCTATTCACAAAACAATAGAGATCATTAAGACTTAAAATGGTTAATAACTTTAAGTTTAACTTTAAGTCTATTGAGCTAATTTTATTTGTTATTTTGTTCAGAATTGTTCCATCATGTTTGGTCACATTTTATCTGACTGGGCCTTAAAATCTTTTGTCTTGTGGTCCCAACTGTGTTAGGAAAAGGTCAAAACCCTGATATCCACTAAAGAAACCTGAGAGAATCAGCTGCTGATAAAGACTCAATAAAACCCAAATCTGAAGGAGAAATCAGTGAGAGATGAACTAAGAGCTTCTCTGTCTGTGTGCTGAAGGTGACATACCTATGTGGTGGAGCTGCAGCTGTGGTTTCCAGATGACATCCAGCAGTCTGCGCTGACGACAGAGCTCCTCCTCGTACTGGACGATGGTTCCTTCACAGAGTCTGCAGATTTCTTCAGCAGCAGCAGCTAGTCGCTCGCTGATCAACTCTCTCAGAGACTGAAGGGAAGACATGGTTCCTGCTCCCATCTTCAGCTCCAACTCCCACAAACACCGCCGTCCTCTTCACTGTAGCTCCGATCGATCATCTGCTAGTCTCACAATCACAGCAATCCACGTTGTCTTTCCGTTCAACACTTCTTCACTCATTTACGACACTTTGGAAAATGCTGAGAGTTCCCACACGAACCACGTATCGTCCTTTCTGTCCAAAAACCTCACAAACGTCCCAACAAAACACCACCGACCTCTCAACACAAGCTAACACTGCTAGCCTGCTAACAAGCTAACGCTGCTAGCGCCTCGTGCTGTTCTTCTTCTTTGTTTGGCTAACAGCGTCATGGTGCTTTAGCGCCACCAGCTGGTCTGGAGTGTTATCTGTCGCTCACATAATGATGTCGATGGCGGCATGAAATAGCTTCTTTTTCACCCTTTGAAGTGTTATTGTATCAATGAAGACCAACAATAACTTGTAGAGGGACCTCGCACTTTATTCACTTCCAACTTCTTAGCCATACATGAAGAACTAAGGCTCAGGTAAAAAAGCAAACTCTGTATCACTCCGCGTAGGGAACTATATTCATAGTATGTGAGACATATCACAACATCCCCTCTGTTTAGCTCAAATCTATATCACAAACAAAATAAAGTGAATATGCTAATCCTGAGATCACTGTAACAATAACAATAGCACATTCTGTGTCATGTTAATAGAAATTAGAAACATACATTCCCATTTGTCTTGAGCATCATTTTTTTTTTTTTTTTTTTTTTTTTTTTTTACATCCGTTAGGGTCTGGAAAACAGCATAATAACAATACGAAGTAAAGAATCAACAGTTTTGATTTTTCCTCTTGTTTATGGATCAAAGTCCTTGTACCGAGATGGTTTGTTTATAACTCTGCCAGATCGTGTGCAGGTTGGTGGTGGACTGTTCTGTCTTTCATAGTTTGTGTTAGTTGTGCATGGGGTTTCAGTGATGGTCTCTGCAGAGTCATTGCAATCCTCTTGATGCTGGGTTTGTTGTGGTGCCTCTGCAATTTGGTTCCTCCTTTCGTTGATCTGTATATGTGGTTTAAAGAGTTCTCTGAGGTGACTCCTGCAGCGTCTGATTTGATTTCCGTTGGGTGTTTGGACAATGTAGCTTCTTGGCTCAGTGCTCTTTTCCACTACAGTTGCTGGGTGCCACGTTCCCCTTTCTTTATTTAACACAGTCACATGTTGTCCTGGTTGGAGAGGTGGTAGCTCCTTACGACTGTTTCTGTCGTGGTGTTCTTTCATATTTGCAGTTCGTTGTTCTAGGTGCAATCTGTGTTCTTCTTTGCCAGGATCAGTTCGACTTGGTAGCAGGGTGGTGACAGGTCTCCCAAAAATCAGTTCTGCAGGTGATGGTAGTTTACTGTCGATTGGTGTTGCTCTGATCTGTAATAGTGCCATTTGTAGATTTCCACCATATTTCAGTGTCTTCTTGACGATGGATTTGATGTGTCGTACATGTCTCTCGATGAATCCGTTACTTTTTGGGTAGTGAGGAGAGCTGGTGATGTGTTTGACTCCCCACTCCTTTGTGAACCGTTTGAAAGCTTCTCCTGTGTACTGTGTCCCGTTGTCCGTCAGTATTTCATCTGGACGTCCAAATAATGACACATATGCTTGTATTTTTTGTGCAACTGCATGACTTGATGTTGAGTGCATCTCATCCACCATAGGGAACTTGGAGTATCTGTCCACAGTTAATAAGTAGTGGCGACCATTCACCTCAAACAGATCTGATGCGAGTGATTGCCACGGCTTAGTTGGTACCTTATGTGGTTGAAGAGGTTCCTTTGGGTTTGCATCCTGGTATTCAATACACACTGAGCAGGATCTGCACATCTTTTCAATGTCGTCATTCATCTTGATCCAGTATACGCTTTCTCTTGCGAGGCGACGTGTTTTTTCAATTCCTTGATGACTGGAATGCAGTTGTTTTAGAATACTCTCCGTCATAGAGTCAGGAATCAGCACTTGTCTGCCTTTGAATATGACTCCTGTTTCTATGCCAAGTTCGTCTCTGAAGGCCCAGAAGGCACGAAGATGTTTTGGTAAGTCCTGTATTTTTTCTGGCCATCCTTGAAGAATCACCTCCTTTAGTGCACTGAGTTTGAGATCTTTGCTTGTTTCTGCTCGAAGGGTGTTCTGTTTGTCAGGTGAGAAGTTAATAAGTGCTATGGTGTACATTTCAGGGTCTTCCGGTTCAAAAATCAGTCCGTCTATACGTTCATCCAGCTCTATTTCACTGCTGTTCTCTGGGTTGGGTAATCGACTTAGGGTGTCTGCGAGGACCATCTGTGGTCCAGGACGGTACATGACCTCAAAATTGTACCCCTGAACTTGGACTAGCATTCGTTGTAACCTTGGTGGAGCCGCGTGTAGTGGTTTTCTGCATATGGTTACAAGTGGCTTGTGATCTGTGATCACTATGAATCCTTTTCCGTACAGATATGTGTGGTATCGTTGTATTCCATAGACAATAGCAAGCATTTCTCGCTCAATGTTGCTATATCTGGACTGGGTATCTGTTAGTGTTTTGGATCCAAAAGCTATAGGTTGGTTATTTTGCACAAGGGCAACACCTAAGCCTTTCTGGGATGCATCCACTTCAAGTGTTATAGTCAAGCTGGGATCGTAGTATTTCAAACATGCGTCCTCAGTGATCATTGTTTTAAGGTCATCAAAGCAATTTTGGTAGTTTGTGTCCCATACCCATGGTGCGTCGTTCTTCAGTAGTCCTCTCAGGGTGTGAGCTTTGTCTGCGAACCTTGGTATGTAGGGGGACAGGTAGGATAGCATCCCAATGAATCTGTGTAACTCATCTTTGTTTTGTGGTGTTGGCATCTTCTGGATGTCTCTGACTTTGGCTGGGTCAGGTCGAATGCCGTTGGCGGTGTACTGGTTGCCAAAAAATGAGATTTGGTTCTGTTTAATGTTACATTTTTCACTGTTGAACACCAAACCTGTGTTTGCAGCACGCTCCATCAGATTGATTAGGTTCTTATCATGTTCCTCTTCATTTTTTCCATATACTGCAATGTCATCTGCGATGCTGACCACACCTTGCAATCCTTCCAGGATCTGGTCCATCTTTGCCTGAAAGATATCCTGAGACACACTGAGTCCAAATGGTAGACGCTTCCAGCAGTACCTGCCAAATGGAGTGCGAAATGTTGTTAACAGTTGTGAATCTTCATCCAAATGTATAGACCAGTATCCTGCCTTAGCGTCAAGCTTGCTAAATACTTTTGCATTTGCAAATTTTGGGTTTAGTTCCTCAACTGTTGGAATCCTGTGTGGGCATCTTTTTAAACTGTCGTTTAGTTTTTTAGGGTCTAGACATATCCGTAGACTACCATCTTTCTTGGTACTGTATGCTAGACTGGAGCACCAATCTGTGTGCACTTCCACTTTGCAGATCACATCCTGTTCCACAAGATTATCGAGTTCTTTTTTGAGCTTGTCTTTTATGTGAATACTGCATTTGCGTGGTGGGTCTTGAAATGGTTCAGCACCCTCTTTTAGCAGGAGTTTTGCAGTCCCACTGAAGTTACCAAGCTTATCAAACTGGTTTGCATAAGCCTTCTTTAAATCTTCTATGGTGTTTATGTGTAGCAGTGGATTGGCTTTCTTAGGTTTTGTTGTGGTCTGGTTCTTGTTTTCTTTGTTAGCTGCTTTGCTGACATTAGCTATAGAGTCCACGTTTACAGTTACCAGGTTGAGTGCTTCGCATGTGGGCAGTCCAACTATTGCTGGACCTGGTACATCCACAACATAAAACATGGCGTTAATCCACTCTGAGTGCTTCCATTGACATGGGATGTTTATTTTCCCATAACATCGGATCCTGTGTCCGCTGTAGGCTGACAGTTTTGCATGGCTCTTTTGGAGTCTGTTCATCGCCTGTCTGTTTCTGCCGTACATTTGTCTGTATGTACGTAGTGGCAAGGTATTCCCTGATGCACCTGTGTCAATTTTTAAACGAAGTGTGTGTTTCTGGCCAGGTACGTCAGGTGGTTTTATATTTAGGATTGTATAAGCTTCTTCTCTTGGCATTTTTGCATCAATGCTGTGCATACATTTTTCGCTGACCGTGACAGAGTGAAACTCTCTTTGATATGGGTCATCTTCACTCGAGTCTGTGGTTTGTATGGCATCTATTTTTCCTTTGTTTGGCTTTTTACGGTCATTCTTGTATGACTGGCTCTGATAACTTTTTCTGTGGTATCTGCCCATTGACTGTGGCTGAGATTTATCTCGCCAGTGTTGGTTGGTATATTCTGTTTTTTTCTGTTGCTTTCTGTTTCTGCAGCATTTAGCCCAGTGTCCTGTGTATCCACATAGGTGACATATATCATTAAAAGCAGGACATTGTCGTGGCTTATGATCTGATCCACATCTTTGACACAGCCTTCCTCTTCCTTTGATAATAGCATCCACTCTTTCCTTTTGCTCTGTTTTGCATACCTCAAGTTGGTGAAGTTGGAGATTTCCCGCTGTGAGAGCTTCATGTTTTCGTCCTTCAGTCAGGACTTCAGCCAGAGAACAACCTTGAGGCTTGCTGTAGAGCTCATTTCTGAAAGCTTCATGCGGCGTGCTGGCTATGATCAGCTCAATCAGGCGTTCATGGAGTTCTTCATCTGTGAATTGACATTTTAGTGCAAGAGTTCTCGCTCTGTTTATAAAATCATCAATACTCTCGCCTGCTTTCTGTCTATATTGCATAAGATGCAGTCTGTGAATTCTGAAGTTGACATCCAACTTTAATTGTCCTTCAAAAAACTTCCACAGATTTGCCGGGACTTTCTTTTCAGCTGCACTTAGGCCGCTAGCATTTAGCCTCTTTAGCCTCTCATCCCCGATGCCTCGGCATATTTTTCTGGCTTGTTTTACTTCATCTGAGATCTCCTCATCCTCTAGGTACAGGCACATCTTTTGCTTGAACAATGAAATTGCCTCACCCAGATCCGGGTCGGACCAGTTCATAGTAGGAAGATGCGACGCCATCACGAACAGCAAGCTACACGTGCAGTTAGCTAGCAGCAGCACGTCACTTATCCACGGACAAGTTGTCGCTTCGGTTCGCGTCGGGGAAATTCTTCTCCTCTCTCGTCTTTTTTTTTTTCAATCTCTGTTTTCCGCTGCCACCATGAAGTGTTATTGTATCAATGAAGACCAACAATAACTTGTAGAGGGACCTCGCACTTTATTCACTTCCAACTTCTTAGCCATACATGAAGAACTAAGGCTCAGGTAAAAAAGCAAACTCTGTATCACTCCGCGTAGGGAACTATATTCATAGTATGTGAGACATATCACAACACCCTTACTGGCAAATAAAAGAAAAAGTGGCAGTTTTCATTAAACAAAACTATTCTGTCACTAATCTTTTTCGACCAGAAAAAGAGCAACCTAAATGGAGACGTGGGAACGGGACGTACTTCCGGTTCCGGTTAATGATGTTAGTCGCCATTTTGTCGTCTGCAGCCAGGTTTTTTTTTTTTAACTTTATTAACAATTGAGGTAACATACATTAAATACGAACAATAACCATGTAATCAACATTGCCAAATAAAACATATTAACATAGAAAATAAAGAATAAAGGAAATAAAAACAAAAAGATAATGAACATAGGACACAAATAAATAAAAGCAAATAAGTAAAATAAAAATAAAAGAACATAGAACCAATCTATATGGTCTAATACTGGTTAGGGGTACTCGTGAAGTTTGTATTTCTGAACAAAACTAAGCAATTTCAAGCCATTCTTCTTTTTCATGTAATGCAGTGATTGAAAGTAAAAATAGTGCTCTTTATGAAATGTTATAAAAAGTGGTTTGGTCTTCAAATATGTATTTTTGTGTATATAAAACTTTCCTTGCAATATAAGGATATTAAGAACAGTATTTTCTGGTCTATTATGCGATACCACACCCAATAAAACATTTTTTGCATGTAAATGCAATTTTGGAAGAATGCCAAAAACAGAAATGTCTGCAGCCAGGTCTTCTGGGGCTTATTTAACCGAAAGAAAAAGAAGAGTAATATATTTCCTGGACAACACAGGTCCTCACGAACGGAAATATGCAATAATCTGAAAATTATGACCTAAACTATTAGTAGGAAAAGTGAAATCACCTCCTTTCAGGGTTTTTGGAAAAAAATAGTTTAAATATTATATTATATATGAATATATCAAACAAATTTTCCACGTATGGGATCAATAAAGTAATTCTGATTCTGATCATCCATCTAATTTACTTTCTGCATTGACTTTGTTTATTTTAAGTGTCATCAAATTTTGAACAATTTTAAAATTAAAGACATAATATTAGAGGTGGATCTTTACTTCTGACAAACATTGTTCTCTTTTTCCTTTTGTTTGATCCTACTACCAAATTAAAATAAATAATAATTATTAATAAAAGCATTATTTTGTTTGTTTAAGCCACAATGTTTTTCCTCTTTTAAATCAGTACATTTTTTTAGCTGTACCCTTTATACATGTAAACACCATAAATGATCACATATGAAAGAGGAAAACTAATTAGGATTAATAAATAATAATAACTATAATATACTAAAACATCAGAACCAAAGAAAGTGGTCTGAGAAGAAGCAGCTCTGAAGCTCTGCAGCTGACGGTGCAGCTTCAGGACTCATGAGGAGGACCACACTGCAGCGCCTCCTGCTGGAGCATCAGAGAGTCTGCAGACAGAAGATCCTTCCAACAGCAAAGAGGTCTGCAGGAGCTCTTTCCACCACCAGCAACAACCTGAACCAAGCAGGACCTACAAGAAGTTCAGCCACTAAACTCCCACAACTCTGAAGCTCTGAGCTCCGTCTGAGTCTGCAGAGATGCTGAGCTGCTCAGCTGCTGCAGCTCCCACAGTCACATGAAGGTCTGCAGCTGCAGCAGGAAGTCCAGATGTTTGCAGCTGCTGCAGCTCCCACAGTCACGTGACTTTGGAAGTCTTAGCTCCTCCTCCTCACCATCACTGTGACTGTTGACGTCTTCCAACTCCTCCCGAAAGCTGTTTTCTGATGAACATCTCCTCCCTGTTGCTGCTTTCAGTCCAAACTCACTCTGTTCATGTCAATTCACTCCAGAGAAAATCCTTTTTCTGGGAAGAATTTGCTCCAAGTTTTCCTCCAGCTAAGAATCTGCAAACCCAGATGAGAACTCCCAGCAGGAAAAGAATTCATCTGCAGGAAACTAGAAAAAGGCCTTTTTGTGGGAGGAAACCATTCCAGATCTTTACAAACACCAGAAATCCCAACTTTTCCTCCACTTGGCCTGAGTTTGGCTTCCAGGAAGCGGTGTGTGTTCAAGCTCCGCCCCCATCTCATGAAGCCCCTCCTCCAACATGAGGCCACTGGGGAATTCTGAATGAACCTTTACATTTCAACAGAAATTTCAAGCTAAAAACAGGAAAAAAAACTCTCTTCATGTTTGAAAACAATCAAAGATTCAAACAGGAAGAGAAAACAAGGTTTGTCAGGAAATCAACAGATTTGATTGATTGTAAATCTTCTTCCTGTTGGAGTTTGATGAATGGAAGTAGAATGTGTAGAAAGTCAGTTGATGTTTTCCATTTCAGTAAATGAAGGTTTGATCTGCAGATTTCCTGATCCCTTTCTGACTGGGATCCAGACCTGATCTAGACGGGACTCATGAGGAAGCAAACAGCACAGAAACTGCTCTGAATGTTCCCTCTTCTTCACTTTCTGTCTGACTTCAACCATGAAGGGACTTGAACCCTCAACCTTCTGATCCATGAGGCCACATGGTCTGAGAGAACATCCAGGTCCAGCTGCAGGTGGAGGACACCATCCTCCAGCTGGAGTGGATGAAGGAGCTGCTTGGATTCTGGCTTGATGTCCGTCTGTCCTCAGTCCCTTCATGGCTGCTGCTTCTCTTTCTCTGATGTTTCTGCAGGATGAAGCTCTGACAAACTGTTGAAGTTACTGGAAAACGCTGAGTCTCTTCTTTCTGCAGCTTTTGATAACAGGAACATAAAAATAGAACATAAAAATCATAAAAAAACAGATTTAGAAACAAGTTTTATCGGGAATATAGTTTGTTTGGTCTTGTTTTTTTTTTTTTTTTTTTTATGTTTTTTTTATTTTATTTATAGAACACAATACAAAACAATACCAGAACATTTACATAAAAATACAAAATATGGCGAATACAAAAGAGAATATTATAATTGGAAAGGAAGCAGAAAGAAGAAAAATTCTCATCAGTATGCAAACCTATTTATATTCATAATCATAGAAAAATCAGGGAAAAGTATAACATAAGAAAACAACAATTTCAGAGTTGGATAGTGTTGCAAAAAGCAGGGGGACACAAAATATAAACTGTCTTAGACATCAGGAATATCACTCAGGGTGTCATAAATTGTTATGGCTTTAGGTGAGTCGATTAACTTTATGGATTTTAAGTATAAATTGACCTCATTATTAAAGAAGTTAAAGCTGGGGTGGCATTTCTGTAACCTATTTTTGTGTATAAAAAACTTGGCTAAACATAACACAGTATTGATACATACATTATTTACATTGTTGTGTAGTGACAGGCCAAAGATTATGACTTCTTTGGAAAAGAAGTCCATGATGAATGGAAATTTATGTCTTAACCATTTGTAAACATCCAACCAAAACACTTGTACAACATCACACAGGAAAAATATGTGGTTGATGTCTTCAACAGCAGTTTGGCAGAAGGAACAGCTGTTGTCATCAATGTTGAAACGTAATCTAAGTAGTTCTTTGGAAGGATAGATATCATTCATAATCTTGAAGTGTGTTTCTTTAACTTTTGGGGGAATAGGAAGTTTCATGAAATCGGTTCTTAATTTAGTAACAACATTTTGTTCAAATTTCTGCAGTATATTATTTTTGTTTTGTCGACCAGGAAAAAACCTTTCAATGAACCAATTTCTGATAAATGAGTTATTACATTTTCTGTCCATTAGAGGGCATCCTTCAATTGACAATGTGGCTAACTGTGGTTTTATCTTTAAATGTGTCATTGTGCTCCTTGTTAGAAATACAAATTCTCGAGGAAGAGAATTGCATACTTTTAAAAATTCTGAAATAGGAGGATTAAAGTTATGTCTTAAACAAAATTGCTCATAATCTAATAAATTTCCCTCCGTATCCATCAGATCAGACACCGACCAGACTCCTCTGTCAAACCATTCAGCACAAAACAAAGATTTGTTTCTGTGGAGGATGTATCTGTTGTTCCAAATGATATTTGAGTGTGGTGAGAAATTATGCACATACAAGATTTTCCAGTATAGCAGAATTTGTTTGTGGAACTCTGATAATGCTATAGGGAGCTTATTAATGTCAAAATCACTAATAAGCACCAACTTTAACCCGCCTAATTTGTTAAATAAATAATTTGGGACACAAAACCATAAGGATTGGTTGTGTTTGATCCACGATTTCAACCAGTTTATTTTCAGGGTTCCGTTAAGACAGTCAAAATCAATAACTTTGAGACCCCCATCCTTAAATTCTTTGACCATATAGTTTTTTCTCATGTAATGAGGCTTGTTTCTCCAAATAAAGTTAAACGTCATTTGGTTGATGGATTTTATCATTTTGTTTGGGATGGCATTAGAGTAAGAGGGATAAATACATCTAGACAAACCCTCCATCTTTGTCAGATAGATCCGACCCAGCAGCGATGTGTCTCTTTGGAGCCACATATTCAACCTCGTCTTACATTCATCAAGTTTTTCACCCACATTCCTTGATTGGCTTATTTTTTGGTCTTTGTTGATATAGATGCCCAAGTATTTAATTTCTGATTTAATGGGGATATGATTGATTTCTTTTAAGGGTGTGTCATGAATAGCCAACAGTTCACATTTCTTTAAGTTTAAGTTTAACCCTGATGCTTTGGAAAAGTGTTTGACTTTTTCAATAGCTGCTTTAATTTGATGCTCATCTTTTAAAAACAGTGTTGTGTCGTCTGCCAACTGGCTAATAATGATCTCTGTGCCCAAGACATTTAACTGTTTGATTTCACTACAATTCTTAATATAAATAGCCAACATTTCAGTAGCTAATAAGAACAGATATGGAGAGATGGGACAACCTTGAGGGATTCCTACATCGACTTTGAAACTTGGGGTGGTGCCATTAGGAAGGATAACACAGCTATTGATATTCTGATATAGACCATAGATCAGGTTTCTAAATTTAGTACCAAAACCAAAATTTTCCAGTGCTGTCATTATAAACAGATGCTCCACTGAATCAAAGGCCTTGTAAAAATCCAGAAAGAGAATAAATCCATTATCTTTTATAAGGTGTCGGTATTCAATGATGTCCATAACCAGTCTTATATTATTATGAATTGAACGGCCCTTCAGAAAACCAGATTGTGTTTCCGCAATAAGTTCTGAAAGTCCCGTCTGGAGACGAGAAGCGAAAATGTACGTTAATAATTTGTAGTCTGAATTTCTTAAGGTGATAGGTCTTCTGTTGTCTATAAGTCTAGGATCCTTGTCAGGTTTTGGGATAGAAACTATAATCCCATGTTTCATTGTGGTTGGAAGTGTGCAAGTTTCAAAGATTTCCAAAAAGACTTGATGCAGTAAATTTCTGATATCTTCCCAAAAGTGTCTATAAAAGTCGCCTGTGAGCCCATCTGAACCAGGAGATTTATTGAGAGAGAGTCGACTAATGACAGCATCAAGCTCAGAGATTAAAAGTTGTTTATCGCATGTTTGTTTAAAATTGTCGTCTATTTTGGGGATGTGTTCACTAGAAGTGACTTTAGGCTGTTCCTTTTTTGCCTTCTCTTCTCCAGGCTGCAAAAATATGCTGAATTTTTTTCGCCTTCTTCTATCCATCTTGCTCTGGATCTGATGTCTGCTCCTCGGGCTCTCTGAGTATAAAGCTCATCTAATTTAGATTGTAGGTTTAATATCTGTTGTCTATCATCCTCAGACGGGTTAGGTTTACAACAAAGATCATTCAGCTGTTTTATTATGTCCAGCTCTTTTTTATCCAGATTTGATTTTAACTTTTTACTAAATGAAATTGAGAGTTTACGAATTCTGTATTTAAGGTATTCCCATTTTCTGACTGGGGAATCAAGTTCTTCAGATGTCTCTATTTCTGAAATCAGTGATTTAATTTCTTGGCAATAATCAATATTTTTAATAAGGCTGGAGTTGAATTTCCAGTATTTATTCAAGTACTTTATACTGTTTTTGGGTTTAATGTACAATATTACGCTACAATGGTCTGTTAGCGGTGCTGCTGATATATTACATTTAACTTCGTGACATAACAAGTGATTTGAAATTAACAAAAACTTTTAAGCAACAAAACCTTGAATTTACAATAACCATCTTAACTAAATAAATCACAAGACTAACTGAAGTCATGGAATGACTCTCTGACCATTAATGAAAGCATAAGGACCTCCAAACATTGTCTTACAACCATTCTTTCTCGCCTGCTCAACTTTGGGCCACACAGCTTTCCTTGCCTCTCTGTCTTCTTTGATGAGGTCTTCTGCAAAGCGGATGTTGAGGTCTCGACAGACTGGATGGTGTTTAGTCATACGCCACAGCTCGTCTCTGTATCTCCTTCCTGTAAACTGAATGATGATTTGACGAGGGCGGTTGACGTCAGTTGGGCCCAGCCGGTGTACCGTGTCCAGAATGTTGTCCACTTTCTCTGTCCAGGGTGGTGCGATCTTTGTGATGATATCTGCCACAATTCCTCGAGTGTCTTCCCCTTTCTCTTCTTTAACACCATTCAGTCTCAAGTTCCATCTTCTCTTGTATCTTTCTGACTCCAATGTTTTCTTTTCCATCTCTGATGTTCTCTGCTCCAACTCCACATTTTTCTCTTTCAGACGTTTCACTTCTTCTTCCAACTTTTTATTTCTGTCTTTACATTCTTTGGTTTCAGCAGAGTTAAACTCCACGGCTTTGGCGATAGCGGATATAGTCAGAGTGTTTTGCTGCAGCTCCGACTTAAAGTCCGTCATCAGGCTTTTGAGGCTTTCAATTGCAGCCAAGATTGCGGCGTTTGAGGCTTCTCCGGGTCTGAGAGAGCAGGTTTCATCTGGTTTTGGCTTCTTTTGTGGCGCTGCTGGTTTCAAAGGTGATGCCACGCTGTTTTTTGTCCCCTTTGCATTTGTTTCCATGTCCTCAGGCGTGCAGTAATCATGTGGAAAAAGCATTTTCGCTCTAGCAGCATTAGCTGTAGCTTTAGCATTGGGTTTATTAGCCATGCTCGTATAGTTATTAGGCGTGTTAGACAATCTTCAGTTGGCTCAAAGCTTGCTTTATCTTATCTTGACATCCAGTGGAGAGTCGGTTTTATAAGTATTCCGTCTTAAAGTAACGTTTTCGAGGTTTTGTTGCGCAGGACGCTTACCGGACGTTTGCTCCCATCGCCATCTTGCCGGGACTCTCCACCCCAAGGCATCTAAAAAAGTGGAGAGGCAGCCGGTAAGATGCGGAAGTGATCGGGGGTTGATCAGCTGTTTCAGGGGCGCCTTTAGAGATCAGCTGTCTTTCGCGTTATCGGTGCGCTTTAGACGTGGATTGTTTTGAAATGTATTTTCTGTCTGCTTAATTAATTGATAACGGTTTATTGTTGTGTGAAACTTGATAATTTGAAATATGATATTTTGTTATTTGAAATGTAAAGTATAGTTATTTGTAATTTAATTGTAAAACAGAATATATTTTCATAAGTATTATTTCTGTACAGGTTTTTCACCTTGTTTGGTTTCTTCAACCACTCATTAACACTGGAAAAAGTGTCCAAAATCAAATACAAATAAAGAAAAGAGACACGTTCATGGAGTTCTTGAGTCATGAGTGGAGTCCTGCTGGCATTTCCTCCATTTGATGCTTTCCCCTTCAAGTGGGGCAAAAATAACTTGACATTTATTTTCAAAAAGTTTAGCTTTAGTGTGTTCAGTACAGTCCCTGACAAAAGTCTTGTTGCTTATCCATTTTGTAGAAACAAAAGCGTATAACCTCACTTTTAATGAATCCATTGGTTTTAGAAATGTCTCATATGAAAGCTAAAACCCTCCCAAATTATGTTCAATATAGTAAAATAAAATTGCTTCACTGCAGAAAGATTGATCATTTAATGAACACAGAAAGGTCACATTTTGGCAAGACAAAAGTTTTGTCGCCTTGTCATATGATGCACCCAATCCTAGAAAACAGCCTCACCTGTGATCAATTACTGATCAATCAATTAGTGGGTGTGTCTAAAAAGAACCCCAGCACACCAGGCCTTCACATCAACTGCAACTTGACTTCTGACAACATGCCTAAGATTCACCCTGAGACCAAAGTGTTGATTATTAAGAGGCTGAAGACCAGATCCACTGCTGAGGTGGCTGACACCTTCAATGTGTCTCAGTGTCAAGTACAAATAAGAAAACGATTTGAAGAGACTGGAGATGTTTTTGACAAGCCCTGGTCCGGCAGACCCCCCAAGACAACTGCTGGTTAAGTTTGGTGGTCTGGGGTTCCATCCAGTATGGGGGGTGCAAAACATTTGCAGGGTGGAAGGCAATATCAATAGCCTAAAATATCAAGAAGTATTAGCTACCTCTTCCATTCCCAACCATAAAAGGGGTCAAATTCTGCAGCAGGATGGCGCTCCATGGCATACTTCCATCTCTACATCAAAGTGCCTCAAGGTCAAGAAGATCACGGTGCTCCAGGACTGGCCAGCCCAGTCAGCAGACATGAACATCATTGAGCATGTCTGGGGTAGAATGAAAGAGGAAGCATGGAAGACCAAACCAAAGAACCTTGATGAACTCTGGGAGGCATGGAAGACTGCTGTCTTTGCTATTCCTGATGACTTCATCCATAAATTGTATCAATCATTGTCAAACCGCATGGATGCTGTCCTTCAAGCTCATGGAAGTCATACAAGATTATATGGAGATTAGATTAGATTATATAGATTAGAGAATATGGATCTCACAGTAGCACTACTTATTTCACTGATGTTATGCAACATATTTTTGTTTTTGAAGTAAATTATTTGTTACATTTTCACATTACTCTCCGTAGGCAACAAAACTTTTGTCTTGCCTAAATGTGACCTTTCTGTGTTCATTAAATGATCAATCTTTCTTCAGTGAAGCAATTTTATTTTAGTATATTGAACATAATTTGGGAGGGTTTTAGCTTTCATATGAGACATTTCTAAAACCAATGTATTCATTCAAAGTGAGGTTATATGCTTTTGTTTCTACAAAATGGAGAAGCAACAAGACTTTGGTCAGGGACTGTACTGAACCGTTTCAGTACACCAATTTCAGTTCAGTTTCCTCAGACTTCCATCATCATGTGATGTTTGGAGAAACAGGAAGAGACCTCTGCGTACTTGAATTATTTTTTTATCAGCGTTCGTGGCAGAATGGTAAATGGCGTATACTTATATAGCGCTTTCTACCTTCTTACGAAGGCCCAAAGCGCTTTACAGTCACAGTCACATTCACCCATGCACACACACATTCACACACACATTCACACACTGGCGGCGGCTCCGCTGCCGAACACTGGCGCCAACCTCCCACCAGAGGCAGGGTGGGGTTCAGTGTCTTGCCCAGGCCTTCGACACATGGGCGTGCAAGGTGGGAATCGAACCTGCAATCTTATGATCATGGGTCGACCGCCCTACCGCTGCACCACGGCCGCCTGCAAGGTATTCCACCGAAACATGTCGGTGCGTTTTATGCAAAACAAACCAGTGTCTGATAAAAAAATAATTTAAGTACGCAGTATAATTTATAGACACAATGAATCTCATTGAATCTGGAAGAATCCTCTGCAGGGCGGAATAGGAAGTGCAACTTGATGTCTGAATGGAGGAAATGTTTGATCTTCATCAGATGAAATGAGAGGCACTCATGTGAGGAAGAACATCTGAACAGCTTTGATCCTTTTCTGCTGCTTTTGCTCTGATGTTGATTCAATTCTGCTTCAATACGTTTGGATTTCAACTCCTTTCATGGATTTTCTTCAGAGCGACTCGACTGGATTCTGGACATGAAGGAAAACAGGTCAAAGGGTCAAATGTCAGTGAGGAAACTCTGATCTCATCCAGATGTTTAGTTTTAGTCCAGAAAACCAGCAGAAAAGAGAAGTTGGTTCAGATCCACAGAGTCCTGCAGGAATCAGTCCTGATGCTGCTGCAGACAGAACTGATCAGAACATTTGAATCATCGTCTGAATGAAAGAAGAAAGACTTTTCTGCTGCAGCAAACAAATATTTGATGAAGATGTTGGGGATTGAAAATGAAGCAATTTCCTTTTCCGTCCGGTCCAACACCAAAGATTTTCAAATATGATTCAAATGAATAAAGCTTGGCCTCAATTCCAAAAGGGGTTTATTCAGACATACCTTTGGTTTGTCTGAAGATTAATAACCCCTCTTGTTAAAGTAAAATATGTCCAACACAAGAGGCCCTCAGCTCTCATCTGTCTGCCCAGCTGTTGGACAGGACAAGTTAAAAAAAAAATAGAAAATGAAGCAACTTGATCCTGATGAGCTGATGATGATGAGGAGGGTTTCCTCTGCAGGTGTTGGGTTCAAACAACCTGCAACATCATAACAATTCAAAAAGGAAAGAAAGACCAACGGACAAAGGTACCTTTACGAGGAGAGCAGACAGAGATCTACCCAGTAAACAATCTCTCTCCACTCTGGCGCAAATTCTGCTGCCCCCTCTTTTAATAAGTTGATTTGGGTTGTCCCTAAGTTACACATGCGCTGAGCTCTAAGGAGGGAAAACAGATAAAAACACAGCTGCAGCGCTATCAGAAAGCATTTATTACAACATGTCCATCCTTCCACAGTCTTCTCAAATCATCTCTGGACCTGCAAAGCCGTTTCTCACAGATAAACTAACACAGACCTTCCTTCGATTCATTTTAGACACAGCTAACACAGGTTCTCAGGAGAATGCTGAAAAGACGCAAAGATAAACATTTTCTCCCAAGGGTGTCACCTCCACCTTCCTGTGAAACAGATTTGGACACACACAGACACTTCTGCAAACATGATTAAATCACCTATACATATATAGCAAGGTGATGCATAAAATAAGCAAATATGAGATAACCTATATACATTATTCCAACAGCAGGTGAAGGAGGAAGGTGTGTGTGAGCTGATGTGGATCCAGAGAATCCAGCAGCATGGATCAGTGGGAGGAGCCACAGGAGGGAGCCCCTCCCTCTAGAAGCAGAGATGGTAACCATGACAACCAGAGCAAAGCTCAGAGGTGAGATGAACATCTCCAACTGTCCATGATCTTCTCCATGTCAGAGCTCAGGACTCACACCAACAACCTTCATTCTTCACAGGAACCAATCTGGACCTGGACCTGGATCCAGTTGTGGATCCTACAGGAGTGACAGGTCAAAGCATAGAAATCCAGACTTCAAGAACATCCATTCAGGAGTGGAACAGTAAGTGTTTGTCAGAGTTTTTGGAGGCTGGATTCTAGTTCAGATGATCAACAGTTTTCAGATGAAGGACTTGAGGTCTGGTTCAGTTCTGGATCTCTCTGATCAGACTCACTTGGAGCATCATGTGTGTGATGAGATCTTTTCAGTTGAGTCTTCTGAGAGTCTCTGAGAGACATCAGAGATGTTGGAGAAGAAAACATGTTGACTGCTGACTCTGACTGACAGCAGCTCCAGTCTAATGAGAAGAATCACTGCAGACTCCTAGGATTCAGATTTTCAGGCTTTCCAAACATCACATTGTTCTAGTTGGACTTTCTGCTCTCAGAATTTCTCCATTTCTACATGGAGAATTGGAATCAGCTTTTCTAGAAAAAAGTCTGGATTGACTGACAGAAAATGCTGAAAGCTGGAAACTGTTGATCCAAACATGTCATGTTATTCCAGACTAAACAGCTCAGTCTGTGTTCATGTCAAAGTCCATCAGCTGTTCATGAAGAAGCAGATCCTCCAACACTCTGATGGTTTGGTGTTTGCAGAGGTCAACAGGTCACACAGAGAGTCCAGTCTGCAGCCTCCAGCTGTGGATCCATGAAGAGTAACCGGTCCAAAGATGAACCTCCAGACTTCAGAACTGAACCAGGACCTTCAGACTCACAGTAAGAAACAGTTTCTAGTGAACAAAGCAGAGTTCAGCTCTCAGCAGGAACAACAATGTTCTCATCAAAAACATCAGCTGATCCATCCAGGAAGGTCAACCATCTGCTGTGAGCGCTTTAGGTCTGAGAGGAAAGAAAAGAGTTGGACAACTCTGGAGGACACAAAGCTCAGTCTGTGAGGATGAAGCAACCAGCTGAACTTTTCTCTGAGCTCAGTCCAGACATGAGCTCCAAACACAGCTAAGGCATCATTTAGACCTTCAGATGGACTAGATCTGCTCTGGTTTCACCTGGAAACACATTTGCTCACATTCAGCACAGTCTGGATCCCAATATCTGAGTCTGAAGATCAGAGAGGATCTGCTCCATGATCAGAGTCAGTCTGGAACTTCCCACTGACTGCTTTGATTGTTGTTCACTAACGTTTCTCCTTAGTGTCCACAGAGAGAAGAAGAGGAGCGGACCCCAGTCTGCAGAAAGAGCCAGAGCTGGTGAGTCAGAGCCTGATCATCTGCTGATGGATTCTTCTGAAAACATGTGGAACACTCATGAAGGAGCTTTCTTCTCTGCTCTGTCAGCAGATGTTGGTCTGCAGGAGATGTTTGGAGAACATCAGATCAGTCTGAGGAGCAGAAGTGAACATGTGGCTGAAGGAACTGAAGAAGCAGGAAGAGAAACGCTCCTCAACAGGGTCTACACTGAGCTCTACATCACAGAGGGACTGAGACCAGAGGCTCACACCCAACATGAGGTGATGCAGCTGGAGACCACCACCAAGACCAACCAGCTCCATGACACTGCAATCAAGAACCCAGACATCTTCAAAGTCCTCCCTGACCAACACAGATCCATCAGAGTGGTTCTGACCAGCGGAGTTGCTGGAGCTGGAAAAAGCTTCTCAGTGCAGAAGTTCACTCTGGACTGGGCCGAGGGCTTGGAGAACCAAGACATCAGTGCTGTGGTTCCTCTGTCATTCAGGGAGATGAACTTGATCAGAGATGAGCAGCACAGTCTTCTCACTCTGATCCAGCTGTTCCATCCAACACTCCAGAAGATCCCAGCAGAACAGCTGTCTGTCTGCAAACTTCTGTTCATCTTTGATGGTCTGGATGAAAGCAGACTTTCTCTGGACTTCAACAACAGTCCGCTGGTGTCTGATGTAACACACAAGTCCTCAGTCAACGTGCTGCTCACTAACCTCATCCAGAATCGTCTGCTGCCCTCAGCTCTGGTCTGGATCACTTCCAGACCTGCAGCAGCCAATCAGATCCCTCCTTCAAGTGTGGACAGACTGACAGAAGTCCGAGGCTTCAATGATGCTCAGAAGGAGGAGTACTTCAGGAGGAGGTTCCCAGATGGAGAGCTGTCCAGCAGAATCATCTCCCACATCAAGGGCTCCATGTCCCTCTACATCATGTGTGAAGTTCCAGTCTTCTGCTGGATCACTGCTGTGGTTCTGGAGAACCTGCTGACCACAGAGCAGAGAGGAGAGCTGCCCACCACCCTGACTGACATGTACTCCCACTTCCTGATGGTCCAGACAAAGAGGAAGAAGAACAAGTACCAGCAGGAACATCAGACAAGTCCAGACAGTGAAGTTCTTCTGAAGCTGGGGAGGCTGGCATTTGAACATCTGGAGAAAGGAAACATCATGTTCTACCAAGAAGACCTGCAGCAGTGTGGTCTGGATGTCACAGAGGCCTCAGTGTACTCTGGAGTTTGTACTGAGATCTTCAGAAGAGAGTGTGAGATCTTCCAGAAACCGGTCTACAGCTTTGTTCATCTGAGCGTTCAGGAGTTTCTGGCTGCAGTCTACATGTTCCACTGTTACTCCAACAGGAAGCTAAAGGTCATCAAGGACTTCCTGGAGAAGAACATGGAGAACCCATCCCTGGATGAGTTTCTGAGTAGAGTCATGGAGAAATCCCTGCAGAGTCAAACTGGACACCTGGACCTGCTGGTTCGCTTCCTTCATGGTCTCTCTGTGGAGTCCAACCAGAGACTCTTAGGAGGCCTGCTGGGTCAGACAGAGAAGAATCCAGAAACCATCCAGAGAGCCATCAACAACCTGAAGAAGATCAACAGTGACGGAGTTTCTCCTGACAGAAGCATCAACATCTATCACTGTCTGATGGAGATGAAGGACCTCTCAGTTCATCAGGAGATCCAAGAGTTCCTGAAGTCAGAGAACAAATCAGAGAAGAAACTCTCAGAGATCCACTGCTCAGCTCTGGCCTACACTCTGCAGATGTCAGATGAGGTTCTGGATGAGCTGGACCTGGACCAGTACAAGACATCAGATGAGGGTAGACGGAGACTGATCCCAGCTGTGAGGAACTGCAGAAAGTTCATGTGAGTCCAGAAGTGATTGTGATGATAAATCAGATCACTGTTCAGATTGATTTACAAAGAATGAAGAGTTTGAAAATGATTAGAAATAAAATCATGAAAGAAGAAAATTAGTTTGTTTTAACACTCAGATGATGTTTTAGCTAAAGAACAAAGAAGGATCATATTTGTCCAAATGAAATCCAATCCAGAACCTTCTGAAAGGTTTGAACCCAGAATGAAAGGATGTCTTCATTTCCACAATGTCAGTCATTCTAGAAGCACATTTCTACAATGTCAGTCATTCTAGAAGCACATTTCTACAATGTCAGTCATTCTAGAAGCACATTTCTACAATGTTAGTCATTCTAGAAGCACATTTCTACAATGCTCTTTCTTCTGTTCATCATCTTCTTTCTAGATAAATCATTGGTCTGTGAATGAAACAGTTTGATTTCTTAGGTTCTTCTATTTCAGACATGGTTGTGTTTTTACACGACCATAGGGCTCCGTCTCAGTTATGGGTAA
>CM074491.1:1309178-1325408 GCA_037389245.1 Oryzias sinensis
ACACCTGAACGCATCAAAACTTTACCGACAAAAGGATTTTGATCAAGTCAATAGTCGAACTTGATTCGAAATGTTCACTGAAAATAAACTATATTTAAAAAAGCAAAGAAAACCATGTGTGTACTCACCTCAATGATGCTGTACGCGAAATCCTCGACTCGCACCCTATTTTTAACAGCCAACACGGTAGTGCGGAAGGGGAGGGAACGGCAATCATGGAGCATTCAGGGTCAACAGGATTCCTGGTGGGCCGCTTCAGTCGTGGGCCGGTTGGTCGATGTTAAGGAAAGTCACGGACGGTGGAGTACGAAAGAATCCTTGAAATTTTCGCTCTTAATTGACCTGTCCCTTTAAGAAACGCAACCGCTAGTTTAGGGAGTTATAAGCATACACAAACACCCCTCTGCAAAGCTCACAGTTGGTTGAGTCCACCAGACCACTTTTTTTTTTTTTTTTTAATTTTTTTTTTAATTTATAGAACACAATACAAAACAATACCAGAACATTTACATAAAAATTACAAAATATGGCGAATACAAAAGAGAATACTATAATTGGAAAGGAAACAAAAAGAAGAGAAATTCTTATCAGTATGCAAACATAAACCTATTTATATTCATAATCATAGAGAAATCAGGGAAAAGTATAACATAAGAGAACAACAATTTCAGAGTTGGATAGTGTTGCAAAAAGCAGGGGGATACAAAATATAAATAAACTGTCTTACACATCAGGAATATCACTCAGGGTGTCATAAATTGTTATGGCTTTAGGTGAGTCGATTAACTTTATGGATTTTAAGTATAAATTGACCTCATTATTAAAGAAGCTAAAGCTGGGGTGGCATTTCTGTAACCTATTTTTGTGTATAAAAAACTTGGCTAAACATAACACAGTATTGAAACATACATTATTTACATTGTTGTGTAGTGACAGGCCAAAGATTATGACTTCTTTGGAAAAGAAGTCCATGATGAATGGAAATTTATGTCTTAACCATTTGTAAACATCCAACCAAAACACTTGTACAACATCACACAGGAAAAATATGTGGTCGATGTCTTCAACAGCAGTTTGGCAGAAGGAACAGCTGTTGTCATCAATGTTGAAATGTAATCTAAGTAGTTCTTTGGAAGGATAGATATCATTCATAATCTTGAAGTGTGTTTCTTTAACTTTTGGGGGAATAGGAAGTTTCATGAAATCGATTCTTAATTTAGTAACAATATTTTGTTCAAATTTCTGCAGTATATTATTTTTGTTTTGTCGACCAGGAAAAAACCTTTCAATGAACCAATTTCTGATAAATGAGTTATTACATTTTCTGTCCATTAGAGGGCATCCTTCAATTGACAATGTGGCTAACTGTGGTTTTATCCTTAAATGTGTCATTGTGTTCCTTGTTAGAAATACAAATTCTCGAGGAAGAGAATTGCGTACTTTTAAAAATTCTGAAATAGGAGGATTAAAGTTATGTTTTAAACAAAATTGCTCATAATCTAATAAATTTCCCTCCGTATCCATCAGATCAGACACCGACCAGACTCCTCTGTCAAACCATTCAGCACAAAACAAAGATTTGTTTCTGTGGAGGATGTATCTGTTGTTCCAAATGATATTTGAGTGTGGCGAGAAATTATGCACATACAAGATTTTCCAGTATAGTAGAATTTGTTTGTGGAACTCTGATAATGCTATAGGGAGCTTATTAATGTCAAAATCACTAATAAGCACCAACTTTAACCCGCCTAATTTGTTAAATAAATAATTTGGGATACAAAACCAGAAGGATTGGTTGTGTTTGATCCACGATTTCAACCAGTTTATTTTCAGGGTTCCGTTAAGACAGTCAAAATCAATAACTTTGAGACCCCCATCCTTAAATTCTTTGACCATATAGTTTTTTTTCATGTAATGAGGCTTGTTTCTCCAAATAAAGTTAAACGTCATTTGGTTGATGGATTTTATCATTTTGTTTGGGATGGCATTAGAGTAAGATGGATAAATACATCTAGACAAACCCTCCATCTTTGTCAGATAGATCCGACCCAGCAGCGATATATCTCTTTGGAGCCACATATTCAACCTCGTCTTACATTCATCAAGTTTTTCACCCACATTCCTTGATTGGCTTATTTTTTGGTCTTTGTTGATATAGATGCCCAAGTATTTAATTTCTGATTTAATGGGGATATGATTGATTTCTTTTAAGGGTGTGTCATGAATAGCCAACAGTTCACATTTCTTTAAGTTTAAGTTTAACCCTGATGCTTTGGAAAAGTGTTTGACTTTTTCAATAGCTGCTTTAATTTGATGCTTATCTTTTAAAAACAGTCTTGTGTCGTCTGCTAACTGGCTAATAATGATCTCTGTGCCCAAGACATTTAACTTTTTGATTTCACTACAATTCTTAATATAAATAGCCAACATTTCAGTAGCTAATAAGAACAGATATGGAGAGATGGGACAACCTTGAGGGATTCCTACATCGACTTTGAAACTTGGGGTGGTGCCATTAGGAAGGATAACACAGCTATTGATATTCTGATATAGACCATAGATCAGGTTTTTAAATTTAGTACCAAAACCAAAATTTTCCAGTGCTGTCATTATAAACGGATGCTCCACTGAATCAAAGGCCTTGTAAAAATCCAGAAAGAGAATAAATCCATTATCTTTTATAAGGTGTCGGTATTCAATGATGTCCATAACAAGTCTTATATTATTATGAATTGAACGGCCCTTCAGAAAACCAGATTGTGTTTCCGCAATAAGTTCTGAAAGTCCCGTCTGGAGACGAGAAGCGAAAATGTACGTTAATAATTTGTAGTCTGAATTTCTTAAGGTGATAGGTCTTCTGTTGTCTATAAGTCTAGGATCCTTGTCAGGTTTTGGGATAGAAACTATAATCCAATGTTTCATTGTGGTTGGAAGTGTGCAAGTTTCAAAGATTTCCAAAAAGACTTGATGCAGTAAATTTCTGATATCTTCCCAAAAGTGTCTATAAAAGTCGCCTGTGAGCCCATCTGAACCAGGAGATTTATTGAGAGAGAGTCGACTAATGACAGCATCAAGCTCAGAGATTAAAAGTTGTTTATCGCATGTTTGTTTAAAATTGTCGTCTATTTTGGGGATGTGTTGCGTAATCTCTTTTATAAAGTTGTCACAGTCTGTCCTTGAAAATTTAGAGCTGTAAAGGTGGCTATAAAATCTGTAAATTTCTGAGGATATAGCCTTTTCATCAGTAATTTCTATATCATTCACTAGAAGTGACTTTAGGCTGTTCCTTTTTTGTCTTCTCTTCTCCAGGCTGCAAAAATATGCTGAATTTTTTTCGCCTTCTTCTATCCATCTTGCTCTGGATCTGATGTATGCTCCTCGGGCTCTCTGAGTATAAAGCTCATCTAATTTAGATTGTAGGTTTAATATCTGTTGTCTATCATCCTCAGACGGGTTAGATTTACAACAAAGATCATTCAGCTGTTTTATTATGTCCAGCTCTTTTTGATCCAGATTTGATTTTAACTTTTTACTAAATGAAATTGAGAGTTTACGAATTCTGTATTTAAGGTATTCCCATTTTCTGACTGGAGTATCAAGTTCTTCAGATGTCTCTATTTCTGAAATCAGTGATTTAATTTCTTGGCAATAATCAATATTTTTAATAAGGCTGGAGTTGAATTTCCAGTACTTATTCAAGTACTTTATACTGTTTTTGGGTTTAATGTACAATATTACGCTACAATGGTCTGTTAGCGGTGCTGCTGATATATTACATTTAACTTCGTGACATAACAAGTGATTTGAAATTAACCAATGATCAATTCTTGATTTTAACTTATAATTGGAATTGAACCATGTGAACTGAATTATACCTGGATTAAGGTGTCTCCATGTGTCAGTTAAGCCTTGACCGTCGCAGAAATTGTTAAATGTTCCATTAGGGCGACTAGAATCAAAATTAGAGGGAAATCTGTCCATCCAGTCATCTTGCACTAGATTCAAGTCCCCTCCCACAATGATATTATTAGATGAATATGCTAATCTGAGTTGGTCCAACTGTAATGAAATTTGCTCCAATAAATTGTTATTCTCTTTGATGTTATTGTAGCCATATATGTTAACCAGGATGAATTTCAAATTATCAATATCTATTATGATGATCAGCCAGTGACCGTGTGCATCTGCTATATGGGAAACAATTTTGCCTTGGAAGTTTTTGAGAAGTACAGCGACTCCTGCCGATCTGGAATTGCCATGGCTGAAAAAAACCTTGTCCCCCCATTGCTGAGACCAAAATGATTTATCTTCATTTGTAGAGTGCGTTTCTTGTAAAAAAAAAACAAAATCAACATTTTTCCCTTTACAAAACAAAAAAAATCTTTTTCTCTTTGTTAGATCTCTTAGACCTCTGGCATTTAAAGAAAGTAAAGAAATACCTGTTTTAAGGTGCAGCATGCAACAAAAAGGCAAACTTAACAGACCTAAATAAGGCTGAAAGTATTACTGAACAAAAACTTTTAAGCAACAAAACCTTGAATTTACAATAACCATCTTAACTAAATAAATCACAAGACTAACTGAAGTCATGGAATGACTCTCTGACCATTAATGAAAGCATAAGGATCTTGAAACATTGTCTTACAACCATTCTTTCTCGCCTACTCAACTTTGGGCCACACAGCTTTCCTTGCCTCTCTGTCTTCTTTGATGAGGTCTTCTGCAAAGCGGATGTTGAGGTCTCGACAGACTGGATGGTGTTTAGTCATTCGCCACAGCTCGTCTCTGTATCTTCTTCCTGTGAACTGAATGATGATTTGACGAGGGCGGTTGACGTCGGTTGGGCCCAGCCGGTGTACCGTGTCCAGAATGTTGTCCACTTTCTCTGTCCAGGGTGGTGCGATCTTTGTTATGATATCTGCCACAATTCCTCGAGTGTCTTCCCCTTTCTCTTCTTTAACACCATTCAGTCTCAAGTTCCATCTTCTCTTGTATCTTTCTGACTCCAACGTTTTCTTTTCCATCTCTGATGTTCTCTGCTCCAACTCCACATTTTTCTCTTTCAGGCGTTTCACTTCTTCTTCCAACTTTTTATTTCTGTCTTTGCATTCTTTGATTTCAGCAGAGTTAAACTCCACGGCTTTGGCGATAGCAGATATAGTCAGAGTGTTTTGCTGCAGCTCCGACTTAAAGTCAGTCATCATGCTTTTGAGGCTTTCAATTGCAGCCAAGATTGCGGCGTTTGAGGCTTCTCCGGGTCTGAGAGAGCAGGTTTCATCTGGTTTTGGCTTCTTTTGTGGCGCTGCTGGTTTCAAAGGTGATGCCACGCTGTTTTTTGTCCCCTTTGCATTTGTTTCCATGTCCTCAGGCGTGCAGTAATCATGTGGAAAAAGCATTTTAGCTCTAGCAGCATTAGCTGTAGCTTTAGCATTGGGTTTACTAGCCATGCTTGTATAGTTGTTGGGCGTTTTAAGGATCTTCAGTTGGCTCAAAGCTTGCTTTATTTTATCTTGACATCCAGTGGAGAGTCGGTTTTATAAGTATTCCGTCTCAAAGTAACGTTTTCGAGCTTTTGTTGCGCAGGACGCTTACCGGACGTTTGCTCCCATCGCCATCTTGCCGGGACTCCATCAACACCCACTTGTAGCCGTTGTTTTAGTCCACCAGACCACGTGTTCCCTATAAATCGAGGCAGAGTCTGCCGGCGGAGTCGAATGGGATAGAACGAGACTAGATGGGCCGGTAAAAGACATGTTAAAGAAAAGAAAGATATTTGACTGAAGATGCTGCTAAATGTGCAAAGCGCATAGGCATTATTAATGTTCCAAAATTTTGGAACATTAATACCTTCATACATGTTTTTCAAGAAAGCAGACAGAATAGGAAAAAAGGAAAGGAGATATAACTCTAAACTTTGAAAATAATTTAGCTCTAATCTAGCATAAAACATTAGGCTAATGTCAATTTGAACAATCTGCATGTTACCACAATTAGTAACCAAACTCAACAATAGGATAAAAAAATAAACATTTATGCATTTTATAGGAAATGGCTTTTTAAATGAATTTGAGTATATTTAAAGAATATAATGTGAATAATGCATATATAATAGTATAATGCATAATATAATAGTATAATAGGTGTGCTGTAAAATAATGCTTTTAGATTTATTTATAAACTGAGGTATGTGCTGAAAAAAATCTGACCTTAGCTTGTCATCAATGCTTTCATTTGGTCTTGTTTAGACAATTACAACTCTCTCTCTACTTGTCTTAAATCTGCAATTAGTCTCCACCTTGCCCAGAATGCATCAGGAGGTTTTGCCGCACTAGTCACTCCAGTTTTATTCTTTTTACATGACCAACTAGTTAACTTTCAAATTTAACATTTTTGTTTTAACTTAATGGAGCTTAAAATGAACTGGCCCCTCAAACATATTTGAAAATTGCAGCCTCCCTCTAATTGCTTCCCATAGTCCTCAGGCCAGAACGTTCTTAACGTCTCAAAAACCCAGTTTAAAAATCATGGCAGTCTGTTCTTTCAAGCAGTCGCCCCTCTGGAATGGCCTTTGACCTTCTGTGGGGCTGATTCTGATGATTCTTTTACCTCCACAGACAATTCTATTCAGACAAGCTTTCGGTTCATTTTACAACTACCTGCTTATTTTGTTTTATTGATTGATTAGTATTGTATTTAACTTCTAAGCAATGTGGTTTTATCTGCAGAAATAAATTATTTTTTATCTGTATTTATAATTTCAAACTGGTAAAATATATAGTGTAAAATATAATTTTTTTTTACAGAAATTACAAGGATATTGTGGTCTACAAGTGGATGATACATCAGAATGGAGCTGGGAGCTTGTGGCCTTCCCACTGTATTTTCTTGTCAATACATCGTTTTAAAGGCCATTTTTTCATCTGCCATTAATTCAGAACTCTTAGAAATACAGTTTTTAGCTAAATTTTCTCAAAATACTTTCTCTATGAAAAATGACAAGATGTTAAAAACACTCAAAACACCATTTTCGTCAGAGTGGGTCTTTAATGTTTGCAAACATTGTGACTTTAGTGCAGATGGTCAAAAGGCTCTGGTTAAAAGTCAGGCTGTGTGTAAATTGTGTCGCAGCAAAACTAAGTCTTAACACAACAAAAATATAAAATCATATATAGCACACTTCCAGTCTGTAAAATATTTAGTCGAATATCCCAACAGGGGAGAAAATAATTTTGAAGGCCGTCTTCACAACCTCATGCACTTCAGAGCAATTTCTCATCGTCACAGATCCTATATCTTTTTCACATTTAAAATATTGTCTGCAAGTCAATATTAATTTGAGAGCCGCTTATATTCCGTCCATACATTATTCAGAATGGTGAATATTTTTTTGGGTCAAATGGTTGCTGGAGCCTATCCCAGCTACTGAAGGTTTCCAGGCGGGGATACATCCTGAACAGGTCACCAATGTTGATTTGGTGAGATTATTTCCATAACGGTTTTGAAGCCATAACAATAAGAGTGTCAATGCAGCTCTCATTTAAATATACTACTGTCGGCATTTCGCGCACAGTGCAATAATGACGAAGCACACAGTTTGTCAGCACTGCGCTGAGCGCGAGCGTGAGATCCCCAACCCAGTCTCATCCTAAAAGGTGTAGCTAGTTTCTCCACATGGAAATACGAGATCCCGTGTTTCTTTATGAGAAAAGTCCCGTGGTCAATGCAGAAGGTTTTTATTAAGCACGTCTTATACAAACAACTCAGCAACCCGATTGAGTTGGCCTAAGAAATTTTAGATATATTTTAAGGAACTTTGTAGCACTAAAAGGAATAAAACCCGACAAGGCCTGAACCAACTGACGAGACACTATAAGCTCTGGCGGTGTCCGGGCGCCAGGAAAGCCAAGAGACCCGCAGACTGCTCTTTATTATCCGGCTCCGTCACGCTGCTCCAACGCAGACGGACGGCAGTCAGCCGGCTCCGCGTATGAAGCACACGCAAAGCTGGGAATCCCGGCAGCAGCAACGCTCCTCAGCAAGGGTACAATAAGAAGTCACAGGGCGGGCGAAGCAGTGACATCATCAGAACAGGAAAACAGTGGCAAACGGGTGAAAACAGTAGATTAAAGCAAACAAACAAAACACGCGCACACACCTATTTGCTCCCGCAGCTTAGGAGGACGATCAACAGCAGTCGCATGAGCAGCCAAAAACCTGCGTGTGATCTAAACTCGTTGTACATGCCATGGTGGGGCGGGAAACGAGGAGAACAACCATCCAACCTACCCGCCTATGGCTAGGGTCAAAACACAACACAGCCCAACATCACATGACGCTGCGCCTGCCAACATAGAAGCAGCAGATCTCAGGCTGATTCTGAACTGACAGCGAGTGAAGGCTTTTATTTATCAGGCCTCTGCTGATGAAGCAGCTGCTGTGCTCAGTGGATCTCAATTAAGTGGTCCTCTGCCTGCCACATCAGCAGATAATGTTTCAACAAGATTCTTCAGAAATGAGGGCACTCTGTAAAGATTATGTCTGGGCGACAAAAACAAACAAATACAAGTTTTCGAGAGATTTTAAATAATTTATATTGCCCTTTTCTGATAAAAAGGAAGTACATTTTGCAGAATTACAGCACCACAAATGTTAAATGGATACGAAAATTGTATATTGCAACGACCCAGCTGTACCAGCTCGTAGAAAACGGAAAACGAAAGCCGATCTGTCAATCAACTGGCTGCGCTGGCATGCTGTCCGTGTCCCATAGACGTCGCACGCTTACGACGCGCAGATTCAGAGAGAGGCTGACAGCTAATCTGCAAGCGCAATCTTCTTTCCGGCACCGCAGGACTTTACATGTGGAGTCGTGGTCAAAAACAGAATGTGCATTGATTTCGCTACTTCTATCCACTTCAGTGTTCAACAACAGCCAGGAGGTTCTAATGTGTTATGTCTGTGATGATGAAGCACCATCGAGTCTCGTGTGGTAGTACCTTCTGACATGATAGTACTATAGTACTATACTCATATATACTCATATATACTCATATATATACTCATTCGGGAACAAACCGAGACACAATCTATTTTAGGCTTCGTTAAAATGTAACTATTGAAGAATGCCCTTACTCGTTGTGTTATGGGAAAGTTGGAGCATGACCCGGTGTGTTTCTTTGCCGTGCGTGTAGCGTATGTGGCTCTGCGCCTCACAGCTTTCCTTCTTTCAAACCAGCTCCTCCCCATTGCCCTTATTTGGCCAAAAGCGGAAAAGTCGCAACAACACGTGAAATTAAAGTACTGAACGTCACCCAAGGTCTGTCTCTGCTTGATGCCAAAGAACTCCGGAACTTAGATCGGAACTCAGACATCGACACAGCCCAACTCAGTATATATTATTGCTAGTATTATCTACCTATTTGAAAAACTAATCTTAATTTTATTTTAATTGTAAAAAAATATATAATCCTTTTCATTCGTGAAAATGTCCAACTCTGGACAGTTGGTTGTGTTTTATGGCCGTTTGCATTAATTATAACGTGGTTACCTTTATCAGTTGTTCTAATGTCATTTTAGCTAAATAGTCATCTAACATCTAACAACCGTAATTGTCGCATGAAAGCCGCACATTGATGCCGCCTTTAAAATGAAGTAATTTGATCAAGGCCGCATTACGTT
Organism: Oryzias sinensis; assembly: GCA_037389245.1. Classification (NCBI taxonomy): domain Eukaryota; kingdom Metazoa; phylum Chordata; class Actinopteri; order Beloniformes; family Adrianichthyidae; genus Oryzias; species Oryzias sinensis. The sequence continues at coordinate 1,318,857 of CM074491.1, forward strand.
TTTATCACTCCATGACCTTGACACTCCAGGGGTGTATTCCAGGAAGCATGTTTAAACTACCCTGACTTTAACCCTGAACTCTGGCTGAAATCCGCCTGAACTTGCTACTCTGGGTATGTGGGTTCTAAAAGACCGGATATGAGTTAGTGTAATTACGCTCGACTTGGTAACCCTGGGTTAATGCACGTGCACAGCAAGTACATAAAGACATTCTCAATGGATCGCCGATTTCCAGGGTCACCATGGAAATGCGTGGAGAAAAAAGGAGAGCGCTATACTTCAGTGAGACGGAGTCGGAGATTTAAATAACAGCTTATGAAGATTATGCATCCATCAAAAAAATAATACGGCTGTCTCAGTTAGAAAGAGTTTCTGCTTGCGAAAAACAATAAAGTAAAGCACGAGTTTCTATCTTGTTTCTATTTTCATTGTGACGGGCATATATAATATAAAATTATCATCCTCGGCTGAAAGGGTGATTCGCTGTGGCGACCCCTGATGGGAATAAGCCGAAAGAAGAAGAAGATCCAACCTAAATTGGATATAAATATAAATTGGTATAAAGTAATTGAGTTAAAAAATTTCAACCTAATTTCTTACGTCTATCCAATTCAATATTTTTACAACTCAAATTGACATATTTATCTAATTAAATGTCATATTACACAAATTCAATTAAATGTTTTTCCATCTTAATTTATTGTACTTCTTGAACTACTATTCTCATTTTTATAACTATAAAATGAATTAATCAAAATGGCTTTGTAACTCAAATAAATGTCTTCAATGAATTCTCCAACTTTAACATGACTGAGTTAAGCACTAGGGGTGCTATATAAACTCATCATCCTCTCCCTCCCTCTCACTCCTGGTGCAGAAAGAATGAAATATAAAAGTACCAATAATTAGACAAATCACAGTAAAACAACTACAACTAAACACATTTGGTCAAAAAGCCACACTTAAACCCAAATCCGTTCAGACAGGCAAAGGGAATGATATCCCACAATCCCTTGCGGTGCCGATCTAACAGCAGCACCAAAGTTACACCTACTTAATTGAATTAATTTGAATGAAAGTTAAATAACTGTCTGATAACTACGTGTTATTTTTAAGATGACTTAACCAAAAATATGATTTATCTTAACTGATGTAAATAATTAAGTTAGATCAAAAGTAAAAAAGTTTATCTTTAAATATCCATATTTGGTCTTCTCACCTTCTCACGGTGGAAAAAAGTATTATCTGAGTTTCTTCATCCAGCAGGTTTAGTTGAAGGTTAGTTTGTTTTCAGAGAGGTGAAGCAGCATGGCGTGTCCATTTGAAGATTACCTCTAATCTGATGGTCATCTATCTAAACTGTTGATATGATCCTCTTGATATGTAAATGATCTCACATAATCTGTCTGTTTACCCCTGATTACCGATAATCATTCATTCTGCTGGTTTCATTCAATGTCTTAAACCTTGTTTTTTCTGTTTATTTTTCAGGTTTTCAAATCCTGGATGCTGCAGAGCTTCCAGTTTTAACGTGTAAGGTGACAAAGATCGATACATCTTTCTGGTACCAGATCTTTGGTAAACCCAACTTAACTGGCTACTCTTCCTGTTGGGAGGATGAGAAGGTAAGTGAAGCTCTGATCTTCCTCCAGAAATGCCAAAGTCACTATTTCTCACAGGATCAATCTTGCTGAATAGACGTCTTACAATTAATCAATTAATCAAATTTTATTTCTTACTATCAAACCAGATTGATCCGTCTGAGGAAAGTTGTTAATCAAAACAACCTATACTATTATAAAATCATTTCAAAATCAAATGAATCAATAATCGATCTTAGAAAGTACTGTTTGGATTGATGTCCTGTTGGTTAATTATACCTTAACAATTAAAACGACCAAGTGCATCATGGGGAAAACACACATGTCATGTACTGAATATGGATAACCTTGTTGCTCTGACTAAAAGTATTCTGTTTTAACGATTTCAATAATTCTTTCTTTTTTTAGCGTAAAGTGATTGTGAATATAAAGTCAATCTACAACACAAGTATTGTGAAGTCCTTACATGAAGATTCAGTGGAGTTTTTTGTTTGTAAAGACTTCCTGCGCTACAACATGGAGCGGCACGAGGTGAGGACTTTAATGTTTTATATAGTTTACTGAGTTTGAACAATGCAGCAAACGTGAAACATTTCCAGACACGTTTAACAGAAAGCATTTCAATCCAGGTTGAAGTTAGGATGTGAGATGTCCTATCCCTCTGCAGGAATGTCAAAGGTCATAGAAGTATTTCAGCTCTAACCTCACCTCTCTTTGTAATTCAACAATAGATAGACGGAACACTTTCAAACCTGAATGCTACCTGTGAAGGTGAGTGATGCTGGATCAGTTTCTCCCACAAAGTTTAAATAATTTCAGCAGGATTTCCAAATTTTGACCTTTGCCCTCTCTTTCAGTCAATTGTACTGATCTGATGGCCAAAGATTCCGGTGAGTTTCTTGTCTGTGATATTTGGGAACACCCACTTTCTTAGAAATTACAACAGCAATTCTTGCCTTAGTCACAACTGCCCTTAAGGGGGGGGATTTGGGATTTCTACTGGTAATAAATGAACAAACAATGGTACGTTCCATTTTTATGATGTAGCTTAAGGTGGTAAGAGCCTCAATGGAACTTCAAGACACACCTGCACACACTTAAGATGCAGCCACTCCCCTCTACAACCCTCCAAGGGGGCAGATGTCCCAAAAACCTGCAGCACTCATATAGGATAACCCCCCCCCCCCATGGGTGCATGTGCCCAAGGACATCAGCAATGGTGGCTGCAGGAATCTGAAAGGCTGTTTTATAATTGTTTTCCTCCATCTGGACAGATGGTTTTCCAAAATGGGGAATTGCTGTCATCGTTCTTGGAATAATCCTTTTCATCATAGCAATCTTCATTTTTGGAAGAAGACTTCTGAAGCAGGTAGTTGTTTTAAAAACTGTTTCAGATTTCATTAAGTGTCACCTCTCATTGATTCTCTCTTCTACTCACTTCCTAATCGTTTCTCAGTCTGTTCAGATTATTGATCTGATGTTGGAGGAGGCAGCTCTCTGTTCAGCAGATCCACCAACAGTTTATCAGCTTGAATTGTTGGTTCCACAGGTCGGCTGTAGATTTGGGTCTCAGAAGAGTTGCAGCTCCCGGACCAACGGGCTCCAACCTTCACAGCCTCTGACCCAGAGTGAAGCAGAGGCCATCAAGGACAACCTACAAAATGAACAAGTCTCCATTTATTTAGGTAATTCAGAGGAAAATAAAAGCCTGCTTTTACTGCAAAGACACAAGATCGTCACTTTTAAGAACAAAAATAATTTGTGCAAAAATATGAATCTTTTTCTTTTCTCAAACAATTTGTTTGTTTCTTTGCAATTATCCTGTAGATGACAACCCGATTCCTCCCTCACCAAAAAGTGCCTGACTCCTCCAGGCTGCACCTCCTCCAGGGTGCACCTCCTCCAGGCTGCACTGCTGTAACTGTGCCTGCACATTCTGAATGGTGCTGCCAGAGTTTGGATCAGAACCTGGAGAACTGATCCCAACACTCTTCAAGTCTTTCCACTGATAACAGTTGATTTTAAAGACCCCAAAGATCACAAGAACATGTTAAGAACAACAAAAAGACGATTTTCATTGGAGCAGGTCTTTAAATCACTGCAGGGACTGTTTGAAGTCACTTTTCTGTCATATTTGTGGATCAGAACTTTGCCAGAATCAAATCCGTTGGTTGAACCTCATATTGTGACCAAACAGAGTGAAGCTGCTTTAGCTGTGATATTACAAACTGATGGAAGCACTTTTCTGCTTAGCTGAGATGTTATTCAACTGTACTTTAACTTTTGCTTGTTTTTCTTAGCACATTTGCTGTCCTCCTGCTGCTTTATTTACTGTAACGCTTTTATTTTTTGCTGTATTACCTTTTAAGTTAAATTAGAGTTAGGTTAAGTTTCAGTCTACTTTAAAACTACCTAAGCATTTCTGTAAAGCACTTCCAGATGCGACTAAAAAATTAGAAATAAGACTAACTTGGCCAATTCTTTGTTAAATTCTGGGTTATTCTAAGCAAAATAATCTGATGGACCTATAAACTATATCTCAAAAATATGCGTGTGTATGTATGTTTGGTTTATAGTAGGCTACCTTTTTCAAATGTTTTATGTGCATCTCTTTGTTACATATGTAAATATTTATATTTCTTTTTGTTTTACGTGCCATCTTCTCTGTGTCATTGTTAACATTTTAATTTTAAGATCTAATCCAGAATGTGAAGGATCATCATTTAGAGACCAGTTTACACCTCGAGGTCTGCAGAGCTAAATGAAAAAATGTCTTCAGCTGAGTCACTGTTTGTTTTCCTTAAATGCATTTCGTGGTCTTATCTATTGGCATCTTTTTTGGGTTTATTTAATAAAATTTTATCTGGGTTTTCTGGATTTGTCTTGGAGTCTTTAACTCCCCATTAGCTAAACTGACATAAAGGTGAAATATTTACTATTTATTGCCACTGTTGTTAAATATAGTCTTATTATTGATGGTGAGGGGTATTCATGAAATCAGAATCTCTTTACTTATATATAGTCTCACAGACTCACACTCTCATCATTGTGGTAGAAAATGATCTTTCTGTTCTTCATCTCAGCTCTAGAACCGGAAGAACTGCAGGAACCACAACAGTCTTGATGGAGCAGGAAGGAGATCATTCAGGAAACTGTAAATCCCCCAGCGGGGCGAAAAAACCAAACCGTATTTTTCAGTGACAGATTATGTAAAAAAAGACGAGTTTGGTCTGTGATGTTCATCAGAGAAACACTTCAACTGTGAGAGAATGTAAAAAATGATTCAGGAAATCCCAAAGTCTGTTTTTGTAGGAGTTTGTTTGAATGATGGTACAGAAAAATAGAAAACAAAACCGAGTCAAATGCAGAATATCAGAGGAAACACTTAAATTGATAGATGATCATGAACCTGCTTTCAGGACCGTAGAGGTTTCAGGCTCCTCATCAACACACTAAAAGTTTATCCGAGTATAGCAGGTATACTATAGACCATGTACATGTAGTACATGAAGTATGCTAACTGAATACTTCTTCAGACTAAATTCAACATTTTATATTTTACATTTGATAGATAAAGTAAACTTCCACTTTTAAGTATACGTGTAGTACTTTTGCTAAGGTTTGTGGGTAATGAAGTTTATGCACAGAGCACGTTTGGTTGATCTGCTCCAAACTTCACAGTTTGAAAGTTGAATGAAAGCAACAAACATCATTCATGACATTAACCCCTTCATGCCTGAGTTTATTACTATTTAAATAAAAGTGTTTTTTTCTGTCCAGGGTCAATTAGCCGTAGATGGCGTGAAAGGGTTCAGGATGAATGGAGAGCAAATATGAAACAACAAAGTCAGACGGCTGTTTCATCTCAGAGAGAAGAGATCCTGACAGCTGTTCACCAGGGTCAGCTTTAAATATTAACTGACTAATGAAACTTGATCAAATCTATCATTACAGACCTCATTTCTTGTGTTTTTAGGCATAAAATGCTTTTAGTTGGATTTTAATGTAAGAATTCATTATTTCATACATTAATGTTGTTTGGTATAAATCGCTATTAATGTTTAAATGATCTCATGACCCGACTTTTGTATAAAACTATTACGGTAACATTAAGATGTCACTGAGTCTGGAACTCATGAAACAGCCAAGAGTAGGAAGTATTTTGACAGTGAAGGTTACTGTTTCACAGCAGTGAGTCACCCTTTATTGAATGAATCAAACCTCACTCGTCTGACTGAGGTTTATTTTTATTTTTTGGCTTTCCTTCAAAGTTAAAGCAAACATGACAAAGTGTCTAAAAGCTATCACTAAAATCCTGCAGTAACAGATGATTTTAAGGAAGAGTATTTCAGGTATATCAGAAACTGCCTGGATTTTCTCCTCTTTATGCAAATAGGTTAGACTTTTCTGATACATTTTCAATAACAACAGAGCTTTTAATGCTTGATAAAGGTAAGGCTCTCAGGTTCCCATACTGCTGATTCAGCAGGACACACTGGGAGCCGTTCCAACAGGAACAGAAGCAGCAAACAGGTTCAATAATGAGCCTTTCTCATCTGTGATGCAGCTTCACTCAAAACCACAGCGGCTGAACCAGCGCCACTTCATGACCATCTCTTGTGCCAGACGAGAAAAAAAAACTCTTCCAGAATCAGAACCACTGAGGCTGCAGGCCCAGAAACTCATACAAGTGATTTGAAAACTGTATTCTATCGTCATGCGGAGAGCTGCAAAGCTGCTGACTCACATAAACCTGCAGATCAGAGTGAGAATTTTCCCACTCTTCATTATGTAATGAAGATTGTTTTCATTACATAATATAACACACGCATGAATTGATTTTAGTTATGCGAAGAATTAATATGGAATCTTACAGTCTGCTCCTGTCAAATGTTGCTAAGAAGGACTAGTAATCCTACAGCTAATTATAGTAACTGATTACATTTGTAAC
>CM074491.1:1325908-1342927 GCA_037389245.1 Oryzias sinensis
CTTTGTGGGAGAAACTGATCCAGCATCACTCACCTTCACAGGTAGCATTCAGGTTTGAAAGTGTTCCGTCTATCTATTGTTGAATTACAAAGAGAGGTGAGGTTAGAGCTGAAATACTTCTATGACCTTTGACATTCCTGCAGAGGGATAGGACATCTCACATCCTAACTTCAACCTGGATTGAAATGCTTTCTGTTAAACGTGTCTGGAAATGTTCCACATCTGCTGCATTGTTCAAACTCAACAAACTATATAAAACATTAAAGTCCTCACCTCGTGCCGCTCCATGTTGTAGCGCAGGAAGTCTTTACAAACAAAAAGCTCCACTGAATCTTCATGTAAGGACTTAACAAGACTTGTGTTGTACTTTGAGTTTTTGGCCACGATCACGATACGCTAAAAAAGAAAAAAAATTATTGAAATCGTTAAAACAGAATACTTTTATGCAGAGCAACAAGGTTATCCATATTCAGTACATGACATGTGTGTTTTCCCCATGATGCACTTGGTCGTTTTAATGTTATGGTCAAATTAACCTACAGGACATCAATCCAAACAGTATTTTCTAAGATCGATTATTAATTCATTTCCTTTTGAAATGATTTAATAATAGTATAGGTTGTTTTGATTAGCAACTTTCCTCAGGCGGATCAATCTGGTATGATCTTTGGAATAAAAAACTATTCCTTGATTAATTGCAACACACCTATTCAAGACGATTGATCCTGTGAGAAATAGTGACTTTGGCATTTCTGGAGGAAGATCAGAGCTTCACTTACCTTCTCATCCTCCCAACAGGAAGAGTAGCCAGTTAAGTTGGGTTTACCAAAGATCTGGTACAAGAAAGATGTATCATTCTTTGTCACGTTACACAATAAAACTGGAAGCTCTGCAGCATCCAGGGTTTGAAAACCTGAAAAATAAACAGAAAAAACAAGGTTTAAGACATTTAATGAAACCAGCAGAATGAATGTTTAATCAGAGGTAAAGAGACAGATTATCCTCCCTCAGAAAAGCCGCGCGCTTAACCAAAACCCTAAACCTTCCTCCGGGTCTGTGCGACCCAGAGAAAAGTTCAGCACGGACTGCATGTATTTAGAAAATTACGAGCAAATAAATACGTTCTAAAGGAAAGTAAGGAACTCCTTCATGTGGTCCGGGAGGGAGGGGGCGGTCAGGTGTCCTGCTTTCAAGCCCTGTCATTGTCCCGCCCCCAAGAGTAATTTACCCCACTGTGATTGGTTGGTCATCTCCGCGCACGACAATGAAAAAGTGTCATTCATTAAAACTGGCCGGTTGAATTAAAATTGAACTTTCATATTAAGGCGGGGGCCGCAAAATATCATTTTGGGGGCCGCGAGTTTGAGACCCCTGCTGTACACTCTGGCACTGGTACACTAGCCGCAGGTCGGAAGAATGAATCAATAGTTCGCTTACTCATAGCTCAGACGCACATATCAGGTTGTGATGATATTTGTCTGTTTCCTTCCCACAGATGTTTACGCGCGCGCGAATATCTCTAGGCCCCTCCCCCTAGGCATCACGCGAATGTATGCTCGCGTTTCATGAGTATGTGCGCGAGTGTGTGTGTCTGCCTGCGTGCGTGTGGGCTCGCGTCTCATTGATTATTTCATTGATCATTGATGTGCCCCTTCAACGTTTAATGTATAAAAAATACGGAGTGTGGCGGAGGCAAATTTACTGGTCGCACATGTGCGACTGGATGTAAAATTTAGTCGCACACTCTCAAATTTTGGTCGCAAAATGCGACCAATTGCTCGCAGTCTGGAGCCCTGTATAATTAGCTGCATGATGTGCTATGAAAAGAGCAGTTCTGCCTCTGCATGCACGGACTCTAGGCTAAATAGATGACCATGAATGAAACAGACTATTATAATGCAAACTGCTTTTTTCACACTTTAAAATGAAATAAAATTAGTTTTGCAAATAGGTAAATCATAGGTAATTCCTTCAAAGTACTGCAGTAGACTGAGTTGGGCTGTGTTGATGTTTGAGTCGCAATCTAAGTTCTGGGTTTGATGGTATCAGACAGAGACCTTGGGTGACTTTCAGTTCTTTAACTTAATGTGTTGTTGTGGGTTTCAGCTTTCAGCCAAATAAGGGGACTGGTGCGGAGCTGGTGGTTGTGACGTTTGGGAGAAGGAAAGCTGTGAGGTGCAACCTGCGGCTCTGGATCTTTAGGGTTTTGTAAAATAACTATTATGTTATGAGATTGTTGTTGCCCCTTTAACATTGTTGGAATGTGCCAGCGGGCAGAAACAAGACAGCAGCGTGAACGCGTCTGTGACTGTGAAGTTGGGTATCTCCAGTAAAGAGTAAAGCAATGCTGCTCTCCTATGATAAGTTCTGTACAGACCTAAACAATATTAACTTCGAAGTAATAGGCGAATGACTGCACACTGTACTTCCTGAAACTCTAGTAGCCCAGGGTCATGTGTTTAAAAAGACATAAGCCAGCTCATGCCTGCCATTTAGACTTGAATCCTGCTAATTTGTATAGTACTACTTTACCCAGACCTACGTGACAGGACAGCCGTGATGTGGTGAGATATCTCAGAATAAACACGCAGCTTTTGCCCAAATACATCCTAATTGAGATGGAAAAAAAGAGTAGGTTGACAAAAATCTATCGGAGAAGCGGTTTAACTGCAGGTACATTACGACATATTTGCCAGTTTTGTGGACTCTCTTGAAATAGTTCTCATCGGAACCCATTAAATGACAGAGCATATTATAAAAAAATGAACATCTCTTCACCAGTTTTAAAAACGCGTGAAATGATGCCATTTATTGGAAACACCGGTTTCTCTAAAGGGTGTCGTGCAGTCACAGGTGGTGAGGTTGATGGCTGGTGAGGCACTGAATCCTCTGGAGTCAGAGTTACAATCGCAGGAACTGAATATTTCACCATTCATCCAATAGCAGCTAACAGCATATAAGATACACACAAGAAAATATTTGTCATACAGAGAATATTTCTTTTATAGACAATGGATAGAACACTCTTCCTGTGTTTAAATCATATGTACTGTAAACAAATTAAATACAGATGTGTTCAGCACACATTTGACCCTCAGTAACTATTTGCGGTATTTTTTCAACTTCAAATTTGATAACACTGATTAAAATCAGTGTTATCACATGTTTTCTGTGAAAATGATCAAAATACATAAAATAAAGAGATATTACTTATTTTCCTTTATTTTATAAGAGTTTCTCCCTCTCAATGGAGAAAGACGTCCTTAGTCTGTTCCGTGTCTAATCTACGGCTCCAGTGTAGCCACAAAGCATCTCACGTCTGCCCCCTGCTGGTGAGGGACAAGAGCGTCTCTGTACGTTGAGTCATGACGTCAAAGCCTTAGGAGTGATCGCGCAACACTCAAACCTGGTCGATTTTAACCTCGGAAACTGAGGAAAACATGTTGAGTTGACTGAAAATGTATATTTAACACAGATCAGTGTAAACTAATATTTACTTAATTTACCTTTTTCTATTTTATCACGATTATGAGAGTGGAGGCTGAGCCTCACTTGACCGCACGTCACAGATGCTCGCTGCAGCTCCCTCCCTGTGTTTAATTTTTCTGTGGGAAACTGATCCAAAAGGTTATTTGAGAGGAAAAGGTTGCCGACCCCTGCTTTAGTGCATAAGTAACACGTTTATTCGGCACAGAAATATGCCAGGACATGCTCCAACTTTGCCATAACACAATCAAGGGCATACATCAATCTTTACATTTTTAACAAAGCCTAAAAAATAGATTTATGTATCGGTGTCTACGTGCCTGAATGAACGCTATAATACTATTCATTATACCTCGTTAAGTACTATAGTACTATTTATCATAAGGTACTACCACACGAGCCTCGACGGTGCTTCACAGAAATAACACATCAGAACCTCCTGTTGTTAAACACTAAAGTGGATAGAAATAGCGAAATGCACGTTCTGTGTTATGCAGATGACTCCACATAAGTCAATGAATCATGGAAAAGCTACAAACTTATAAAGTTGATTTTCTGGATCGTGTTTTGAGCGAGAGAAGTTTAAAGCTGTCAGGAAAACGTACCGTTGATCACGACTGTGATGAAGAAGCACATCCGAAGCAGAAGACGAGCCATGGTGGTGGCGACGCTGTTCCTGAGACCGCACCAGCACAACTTCAGCCGCCGACTGGCAGCGAGCGCTTGAGTCTCGAGTGCCCCGCCTCAAAAAGAGGCGAAAAACCAGCGTGCACCTAGCAAATACATATATGGTATCCTGGCGGGGGGCGTGGCCTGTGTCCCCCTTCCCGTCGTCCCACAGCAGGCCCCACCAAAAAACGAAAGAGAGAAAAAACTGCCGCAGTAGAAAGGCTCGTGCTCCTATTAATCCATTCCAGATGTCATCCGAAGAGAAGACGTTTTCAACCGTAGTTCCACTTCAAGGGCCAACACACGAGCGGCCCAGTGAAGACGCAGCAGAACCGACGCCACCGAACAAACCTGCTTTTACCATACGCCATCTTTCTTTTTTCACCGAGACCTTCCTTTAAAAACGTTGACGTTAAAGTATCTAAATTCCACCGAATTATTCGATCCAGAGTAGTTAATTTCGTGAAAAAAATTCGTCGATTGAAAACCGGATAGAACCAGTTCTCGTAGAAGTCCTCCAACTTTGTGGAAGCAGTGTCGTTTTTTTCTTTCATGTCAAAGTGACGCAGATCTATATGGAGTGATATTTCTGCCACTACGTTGCACACAAAACGTTCTAAGTTGCAAATGAAAATATTTGCTTATCAATTATTTTTATTTTGCTTTAAAAAATCTTTCTTTGCTTTCAAAAATTTTTTTTTGCTTTCAAATTTTTTTTTTGCTTTCAAAAACTTGTTCTGCGTTTGCAAAACATGTTTTCGCATGCATTGTGTGTCATCTCACTTTTTACCTATCTTTGATTTTGCTGACAGTTTCAGTTTAGCATGACAAAGCTTCCTTTAAGCAGCGTGGTTTGTTCCAGACCTAACCAATTTAATCGTCACATTTATGTAACATGGTGTCTGCTATGAGGCTCAGAAACCGAAGCAACTCTTTTTACCCTCAATGTTGTCTCTTTGGATGAAGACGTTTTCCTTTTTTATTATTTTAACATAGTTCACACTTTCTCTCTTTTTTAACATTGATTAATGTTTTATTAAATCAGATTTGAGAATTTATGGTTGAGGATTTCCTGAGACTGTAATTTTTTTTGCTGACATTAAATCAACAGGCCCGTATGTCCGATCTGTGAATCCTGTAGAACAAATTATTGGTTAAAAAGTGTGATTTTTCTTTAAGATTTGTTTGTTAAAACAAAACAAAAGATTTAAAGCACATATTTTTTTATGCTGCACAAGTGTTTAGGATTTAAATAAACAGCAATAATAGGCAAAAGGATGATGGCTCACCAAAGTAGACTCAATGTATTTAGCACAAGAAGCTTTTTTAAATTTTATGTTAATTTTCAGTTTCTTTATGTCTTATGAACTTGTGAGCATTTGTCCAAAGTTTTTTAAAATAAAACAATAGTTCAATTACAAATCTTAAAAATGTTACTTCCTGTTGGACGGAGTCAGAGCTCGGACATAATTTTTTTTCTGCTGCAGACATTTTAAACACGTTGGTCACTATTACACTGACAGAAATAAATAAAAAAAACTCAGTTTTATTTTAGCTGCTCCTTCGGGGTTTTATTCTGAGAGAAACAGACCAGGATGGTGGAAAACGGAAGAATCCTGTACAAACAGAGCGTACACAAAGTCCAAGTCTGCCTCCAACATCGTCGATATGAGACAGACGCTTGATTAGTTAGATGAGATAAAAACTCATAAATTTACGACTTAAAATCTTGTCATTTAACAGTTATGACTTTCTTTCTCATAGATTTACGACTTAAAAGTCGTAATTATTTTTTTTTTTGTAAACTGGCCCAAAAACTCCGTCGTAAAAAATACTTGAAAAGCAAATATTTGGTATTTTCATTTGCAACTTAGAACGTTTTGTGTGCAACGTAGTGGCAGAAATATCACTCCATACAGATCCGCGTCACTTTGACATGAGAGAAAAAAACGACCCTGCTTCCACAAAGTTGGAGGACTTCTACGGGAACTGGTTCTATCCGGTTTTCAATGAACGATTTTTTTTTCACGAAATTAACTACTCCGGATCGAATAATTCGGTGGAATTTAGATACTTTAACGTCAACGTTTTTAAAGGACGGTCTCGGTGAAAAAAGAAAGATGGCGTATGGTAAAGGCAGGTTTGTTCGGTGGCGTCGGTTCTGCTGCTTCTTCACTGGGCCGCTCGTGTGTGGGCCCTTGAAGTGGAACTACGGTTGAAAACGTCTTCTCTTCGGAGCACATCTGGAATGGATTAATAGGAGCACGAGCCTTTCTACTGCGACAGTTTTTTCTTTCTTTTCTTTTTTGGTGGGGCCTGCTGTGGGACGAAGGGAAGGGGGAAACAGGCCACGCCCCCCGCCAGCATACTATGTATATGTATTTGCTAGGTGCACGCTGGTTTTTCCTCTGAAAGTAGTCCTCACTGCGCAGATTTCTTGAAGGCATCACAAGAAAAACTAAAGTAAGTTTAAAAATTACGTATTTTGTTCAAAATGATGATAAATTAATTTATTAGGTATTTTTAATACGTTTTGCCGAGTTTATGTACGGTTATTAGTATGCGGGTTAACTTATCTTTATGATCACCCTTAATATTTTTATGTTTCTTTTAATGTTTTTGTAAATCACTTTGAATTTTCTTTGCCTTGCCTTGACTAACTGGTACACTGATGGGATTTATACTCTAAAATCAAACCAAAAACACGTAGCAAATAGTAGCAATATCACCTGATGACGAAGATAAATTAGTCAGAAATGGTTAACGTTCAATCTAATGATGGGTTATTGTTACCTCAAGAAGTGTATTGATCAATCACCCCAAACTATGTTGACTGTCTATTGACAGTGTTGCTCCCTTAGTTAGTGATCTCTGCAGTCGTTTTCAAATCATTGCAGGTGCATAAAATAAGCCAGAACGGAAAGCCTTTCTGTTAAACCAGGGGTGCTCATTACGTCGATCGCGATCGACTGGTCTATCTTCAAGGACATGAAGGTATATCGCAGGCCAGCAAAGATAAATAACCAAAAACAGAATAATATATTTGTAGAGGGATGGAGGGAACGGTGTCTGCTTCCGTGTCCTCTTTGCGTGGTGATGAAGAAACGTAGAGCCACTTTCTCATTTGTGCATAACAGGCACATTTATTCACATGGGAAAGACGTAGTACATGCTCCTCGGATCATGGAGTCTGCAAACACACCGAACATTGCACATGCGCAGCTCTGCCGCAGAATCATCCGACATCACTGTGAACAGGTTACCGTAAAGCACCTTGTATGAACACACACATAAACACAGGTTCTAACTTTACCATAACATATTGAGTAAGGGCGCACTTTAATCTTTAGATCTTAACAATATTCCTAAAAAATCCGTCAGCGAAATCCTCACCGAGCAGCAAGGGACTTGATTGACATACAGAAAGGCCAATCGAACATCCTCTGATACCTCACTGCACTTCCTGTTTAAATGCACAGAGCGCAAATGTCTGTTATCAGAAAGTCGCTTTTTGCCCCACGACTAGGGATGGGTACCGTGCCCCGGTATTGAACCAGCCCCAGGGCCACATTCTTCAAGACCGCAGTATCGTTAAGATCTGACCTGAACGGTTCTGCTATCGGTACTGGAGAAGTAACTTTTTCTTTTTCTCTTTTGTGTCCCACAAGCGTTATCTGCCATATTTAACTCACCAAGTCAGTCAATTTTCCGTTAATTAATGATGATATTAATTTCGGTATTCTCGCTGAAGCGGAGAGCTCTGTCTGTCTATTTGTGTGCATTTGGGGGTGGGGGGTGGGGGGCTGTTGTTCAGACAGTTTCATCCTCAAAAAGTATCGATAAGAGTACCGTTAAAATACCGGATCTATAAGCAGTATCGATAAGAGTAGTAGTACCGTTAAAACCTTAACGATACCCATCCCTACCCACGACATGTCAAGGCCTCGGCAGAAAACCACTCCGGCTCACTGGAGTGTTTATTGAGGCCCGGATCCCATTGAGTCAGCAGTGTTTTCATGTGGCACGCGCTTCTGGGGCTCCGCCCACGGAGCCGGCAGAGCATGAAATGCGTCAGTCAATTCTTTCTGTTTTGGTAATAAAACGCCTCATCTGTTTATACAAAAGTATCTCCTCACATAGATTTGTGTACTATTACTGTTTAGTTTTTGTTAATTTTAATTTAAAATTTAATTTTATGTACGAATAGTTTATAATAGTACATTTAACAATTACAGTATTTTAGTCTCAAAATACTATATATACACACACTATATATATACACACTCACTGTGGTATATTGCGAGAAGTTCCATTAAGTGCACTGCCTTCATTCTTCTTGGACCAACACAAACTGTAATAGCAGTGGTGTAATGACCTTCAAAGCTGAACAGTGACTTTATGAATCAATTTGGAACTATGCTCACTCACCTGCCATCTCTCTCTCCTAATTTTATGATCATGGGTGATTATAACATACACCTTGATAACAGCCACCTTCCCCCTCAGAGTCTTGGTTTTAATCAACATATTCAGCTCCCTACCCACGCTAAGGGACATAGTCTGGACCTGGTCTGCTGCTGACCCTAACCCAGGGGTCGGCGGCTCCGGAGCCGCATGCGGCTCTTTCCTCCCTGTGGCTCTAAGATTGTCGTGGTGCCTTTAACACCGTCAGGTAGGGGGAGCAGACAGGGGGTAAAGAGCAGCGTGAACGCGGACCGGACCAGTCTGCTATGGGATGGAAAGTTTTTCTGGAAAGACAGTTAGTGGCGAGTAGGGGGCACATGAGCGCCCCCCAAAAAAGACAACCCCCCCAAAACAATACAAAATCCACCCATTTCCGCGTAAAATTTATTAAATTTGCGTCAGGGCACCCCGTACTATCCTGTCACCTTGATGGTACGATGACCGTATGTTGCGCTGTCTGTGTAGAAAACGCGGGGGGCAAGCAACTAACAGCTGCTTCCTAGTAAAAATGTAGTTGTCATCTATAAAATTAGTATAGTTTATTGGTTTTATTGGATTTAAAGAAGAAGAAAAAATGAAAGGAGTCTGCATCAAAGTGATTCTGTTTCCATCAACTTATTTATCTTAACTCTGGTGTTTGACAGACGGAAAAGTCTATTCAAGGTTGTGGAAAATGGACAAAATATCAAAAGAAAACATCACCCTCATAAAGAATAACAAAATAAATAAATAATAATAATTAGAATAAATAATTAAACAAATATCCTGACAACATTTTGAATCAATACCAATATTGCCAGATGAACCGTCGGCAAAAACATTGCTTCTAACACATCTAGTGTTGCAGCTCCCTCAGCTTTCATCTCTTTGGGAAACTGATCCAAATGGCTCTTTGAATGGTAAAGTTTGCCGACCCCTGCCCTAACCCCTCTAACTGTTCCACAGATGAAATAATGTAAAGTAATGTAATGTAATCCTATGACCCCACCCTTACATTGTTGTGTTCTTCCTACCATGACAAAGGTGGATAAAGGTGGAAAGATTTCATGTAATCCATGGACACCAGTGAAGATCACAAATCATTGAAGAAAAAAGGTTCAGAACACTGTCTAGTGGGTCTAGATGACCCAACTCCCATTGTTAGAGTGCCAAGGATAGCACAAGGGTTACAGTGACTAATCACCTTCTTTTTGGTTTAACATTCCCCTCTCCTTATCTGAGATTAAACCCACTCGCCTCATCTCCTTCCGAAACATTAAGAATGTAAATGTGGAGATGTTTTCCTCTCATTCCTCTTCATTCCTTTGCCGAACTCGTTCAACCCTGATGAACTGGTTTCTTTTTATAAAAACAGACTTTTAGATGTTCTGAACATTTTTGCTCCTGTCTAAACCCGGGCTGTTTCATTTACTAAATCTTCTCCCTGGTTCACTCTGGAACTCCATAAAATGAAAGCCAAATGCCACAGTTAGAACAGCTTTGCAAATGAACCGGTTCTCCCATTCATAAGAAAATTTACAAAGAGCGTATTATACAATACAAGAACATGCTTTCTAACACAAAAAATAATTATTTTACAGAACTGATTGATGCAAATAAGGGAAATTCTAAAACTCTTTTTTTCTTTAATGAATAATGTCTTTCAACCCCGTGTCAGTTTTCCTCCACATTTCTATTCAGATGACAACTGTAATTCTCTTCATTCTTTAACCAAACAATTCAAGATATCCATCAGCATCTCCATTCCTTCACCTCTCCTCTCATCCCTTCTGACTCTTTTTCTGTTCCTCATTTATTTTCTTCCTTTCTGCTCCCTGATCCCAGTGAAATATCCCGCCTCATCCACAAGTCTAAACATGTCTGCACAGTCCCCTCCCAACATCCCTGGTTAAATCCTGCCTCCCTTCTCTTCTTCCCTTCATTTCTGCTATTATCCACTCCTCATTGAAATCTGGTATTGTCCCCTCCTCAAGACCGTTGCTGTCAAACCCATCCTAAAAAACCCGGCTCAGACCCCAATTCCTTTCATAATCTGCATCCTATTTCTAACATCCCCTTCATCCCCAAAATGCTTGAAAATATAGATGCCTCTCAACTTCACCATCATCTCAGTCAAATTTATCTATTTGAACTGTTTCAATGCGGTTTTCGCCCCCTTCATAGCACTGAAACTGCCCTGATAAAAATCACAAATTACCTTCTTCTAGCAGCAGATTCTGGACTCGGCATCATCGTTGTCATGGTTTCAGAACACTTTCGGACCCAGATGCTGGAACCCGGAAGAAACACAGCGGGAGACGAGCGTGGCAGGTAAGAGATTTAATGGGAGCTTCGGGAGACAGAGTGAGAGCAGGACAAGAGGTAGGTCCCTGGCGTGAGGCAGATGCTGGTGGCGTCACTGGTGGGTTCCTCCACAGGAAGAGCAGCCGTCTGAAGAGGAGGTCCAAAGAACTGAGGTAACGGCAGAGGCTCGAGGTGTGACCGCAGGTGAAGACAGAGTGGGGGATCCGGGCTGAGGCTGATCCTGGTGACCACTCGTGGGAAAGGTTTCCTGGAGGTGAGCAGAAAGAGAGTTAAGACGAGGCTTGACGTAGCGTGGAAACTAGAGCTTGACAAACTTGACAATAAGACCAACTATGCACCATCAGGGGCAACGGACTGGCGAAGACTGATGATCCTGTGGCTCCTTATGAAGGCGGATGAGGTGATGAGGTAAGTGGTCGCAGCTGGGGAGAATCAGCAGCCAAGCGGAGAGGAGAGGGGGAGGAGTCTGACAGAGGCACCATATCAATCATCATCTTATTTGAATGTCTTACTTTACATTTGACACCATATCTCACTCCATCCTCCTTCACAGACTTTCAGCTCTTGGTATAAAGTCCACCCCCTCCGCTGGTTTCATTCATACTTCTCAAGCTGCATAACGGACTCTGACCTGAACTTTAGCAGCCATATCAAGTCAGTGACATCAGCAGCATTTTACCATCTAAAAAAACATGGCCAAAAATCAAAAACGGAGAGTCAAAGCCAGACCTGGAGATACTTATTCATGCATTTATCCAGTAGGTTAGGTTATTCTAACGGCCTGCTCACCGGCCTCCCCAAACGAGCTGTAAAACAGCTTCAGTACATCCAGAACGCTGCTGCTCGAGTCCTGACTAGAACCAGGAAGTATGATCACATCAGTCCTGTGCTCAGGTCTCTGCACTGGCTCCCTGTACCTCAAAGAATAGAGTTTAAAGCAGCTCTGCTTGTTTTCCAAGTCTCTCCATGGCCTTAAAAGTACCTCTCTGACATGTTAGCGCCATGTTAACCATCTCAGACTCTAAGGAGCTCAGGGACCAGCCTCCCGCAGGTGCCCAGAGTCAGGACTACGCAGGGGGGATCAGCGTTTCAATCTTATGCAGCTAAAAGCTGGAACAGGGTGAGGGTGTTAGCCAGGCCTCTACCATGTTATGGTTCAAATCTAGACTCAAAACATTCCTATTTAGCCGTGTATATACCTCAAGGGTCCTTATCGACAACTCTGTTCATTTTCTTTTATAAAACTTACCTTGCCTTGCTCCTTTGGAATTTAGGGCCTAAATCTCTGTTTTTGTCTGCTTTTGAATGTACATCTGTATTTTTAATTTGAACGGCTGCTTGCTTACCTGAAATCATTTTATTCAGCACAACTTCACTGGTGTTATTTTTTCATTTTTCCATGTTGCATTCCCACACTAGTCCTTAAATCAAGCAAACATAAAAAAATTCCTTCTGGAAATAAGTGTTTAATTTTGCTGTGGAAACCCCAGAAAGTTGATACTTCTTATCTTTTAGCTGTCTTTTATTTGTGATTTACTTACTGTTGGAGCATGTTTTAATGCGTTTGCCTGTTATCTTTGGTTTAGTCTTGTTTTAACTTTGTGAAGCACTTTGAGTCGGTCTGTGTGTGAAAGGTTCTAAAAAGATTTACTTACTTATTCACATAATTGTTTAGAAGATTTTCACAATATTTCTAATGCAGTATTCATTCTTTATTTATTTTGATTTCCAATTATTAACTGTCTATAAGAACATCAGTAAACTGAACTTCAGTCACATTTTCTTCAGTTAGAAAAAACTGTTTCTGGTGACATGAGCACATATGGTTTGTTTTGTTGATATACTATAACCCAACAATATCCTGCAGTTTTAGAGAGACAAATAGCCTGCCGTGTATTTTTACTAGACAGTGTTCCCTGGTTTATTGCAGGAGTTTTGTTCTAAAGATAACTCATGACAGCTTGTGGCTCTTGAGGACCAGGATTGTTCTACATGAACCTTAAAAGTCCAGCTTCCCTGATGATAAAGTGACTTGAATGAATGAGAATTAGAATCATGCTAATAGTTATTACACATGGCCACTGGCTGTCAGATTATCCTCTTTTCTACAAACCCCTGCAAGTCAAATGATCAGTGTTTTGGAATCTGGGCTGAAATTTGACTCTGCTGCTCGAAGGTTTCCTTTTAGAGGTTTTTACACAGAGTGGAAGTGTTTCTGTAAATAACCGTAACATGTTACGTCTGATCTTTATTACAGCTTAAGAATCACTGCAACTGTTTACTATGCAGGTTTCTATATTTCTGCAAGACATTTTTAAAAGTTTGATCTGATAAAAGGATCTTAAGATGCCATGTAATCCTTCGTTTCAGTCACAGACTAAATCTAGAAATTCTCTCAGGTTTATCACAAAAACTAAAGAAGTTTGATTTAACCCAGTAGATTCTAACTGACTCATTTTTGCTCTTATTGTCACAGGTCCTGCTCTTTCAGTTCCGGGTCACCGTTGGACTTCCTCCATCTTGCCGCCGCTGTTTTGCTTTAGCTGGGTGTGTCTCGTGATTAAAGACATACTCTTCAAGAAGAGAACCTTTGCTGTTCCCGCTGAACCGGACTAGAACGTCAACTCAACCGTTCTTTGGTAAGTTTACGACACACACGTATTTGAATTGAATTTAGATAAATGCTTAGTCAGCACAGCTACATCAACACTTCATTCAACACGTGTCTGCTTCAGCCCTTAGCTTCTATTGTAGTTACAAATCTTCACTCACACTTTCAAAATCAGCTAAAATGTATCAACTTTACTGCTGCTAAATAGTTGAAGCTTTATGAGTCGAGAGTAATCTTAATCACATTTAAATCTGTTTTGGAATATTTTTAATACATCTTTTTTCTTTAAAAAAACTTTTTAAGATTAGAAACTATTTTACAATTCAGTGCAAACGGAGAGAGTTACCTGGAGTTGTGCTTAATCTAATAAACTTGGTGTATTCTGAAATATTGAATGTGAGGTTTTTTCAACCGTGATCTTCAGTGTTTTTTTCTTGTCCTCCTGTCCCGCTCACAGCAGCAGCACCTAAAGCTTTATGCTGTTTTATACCTGCTGCTTTTAGGCCTTGTATTCATGTTGGACAGTTATGCAAATCATTTCACTACATATCGTATGCATGTGCGTGTACATGTATGTGACAAATTGATTTTTAAAAGAGAACTCTCTAGAACAAAGAGGCTTTTTTGACTCTTTGCCAAAAGCACAATGACTTTTTTTTTAGGAATTTATGCACAAAGCTTAGTATTTATGTCTCCTGATGACCTTGAATATTCTCTTGGACTCACATAAAGAAATTTGATGTAACCCAGTTGACTCAGATCTTTTTGTTTTTTCTACACTTATTAAAACTCTGCTGCATTAGTTCTGAAGTGGACATGGGGGAACTAGGGATGTCCCGGTGAGAGTTTATGGCCCCGATCTGAAGTCCTTTCAATGCCAGTATTTGCCAATACTAATCTGATCATTTTGTGAAACATTTTTTTAAAAAATAAATAGATCCATGCTGGTCTTGATTTCTTTTTGAGCCTTTCAATTTTTTCATTTGTATCAACAATTCAATTCATGTCAAAATTTGTTGCAGATATGATTTTATTGTCATTTATCTGTTCATTTTGAACAATTTGACTCAATTGACTCAAGGACAATTTTAAAACTTCAATTATTGTGACGCATAGATAAATATCTGGATACTGTGTGTACAAACACACAAGTGAACAAGAATTCATGTCAAATCTATTCATATTTTAGTTTCCTGTTGATTTTCCACATCAAAATAATCTCAATTATTAGAACATTCTAGCACTCTGTACGGTCTCATCTTTGCTAAATTATAATTGTTTCCACACATTGGTCTGGAATGATGAACTGATCATTTTTGCTGTCATCACTAAACAGAATACCTTGTTTTAGTAAATATAAAAGCTATAAAATAATGCGATTATGTTTGCTTACAAATCTATACTAAAATACGTAAATGAATGCATAGAAATAGGTTGTCTGAATATATTACTGAATATACTGGGACGCAGTAGCTCAGGCGGTTGAGCAGGCCGTCCAATGATCGAAGGGTCGGCGGCTCAATCCCCGCTCCCCCCAGCCAACTGTTGTTGTGTCCTTGGGCAAGACACTTCACCCTCCTTGCCTCCAGTGCAGCTCCACTGGTGTGTGAATGTGTATGAATGCTCCCGGTGATGGTCAGAGGGGCCGTAGGCGCGAAATGGCAGCCGCGCCTCTGTCAGTCTGCCCCAGGGCAGCTGTGGCTACAACAGTAGCTTACCATCACCAAGTATGAATGAGGAGTGAATGAATAATGGACCCAATGTAAGCGCTTCGAGCGTCTTGAAAAGCGCAGATAAATCTTATCCATTATTATTATTGTTATTATTATTATTTCATTTTAAAGGGCTTTGAGCTCCTGAAAGTTGAGAAATGCTTTTTGTGAATAAAGTTTTATTATTCTGCACTTCTTTGAGTCCTCCAAGTAAAAACATGCAGCAGATAAAATTATTTTAATAAACTATTAATGAGCAATTGCCCTGTGGTTAGGGGTTAAAAAAGAATACTACCAACGTATTCCCTGCGTGTCGTAAAAGGCGACTAAAAGGGACGGAGCGAGAGGACTGGGAATCCTCTCCCCTGTAACTATATTCCTAAATACGGACAGGGCAGAGTTGGGAAGGGGAGGTTACCTCCCCAAACCCTTAAGATTGGGTCGTTGAATGTGCTGGGGTGTCGTATGGACGGAAGCAAAAGAGATCTGATTGGAAGGATGTTTGGAAGGAGGGGAATGAGCGTGTTAGCACTAAGTGAGACAAAGATTGTAGGAGCCATAAGAATCTCCCTACTGGCAGTAAGGTGAATTACAATCACATTTATGGCTCCTACAAAGATGAAAGGGAAGGGTGGGTGTGTGTTTGGAAGTGTGAGTGGGAGAATGTTTGGTGTAGAGAGCGGGAGAGCAAGAGGTGTGGCTTTGCTGGTGAGACGATGTGTGGTTGAATGGAAGGAGGTTTCACCAAGACTAGCCGCGGTTACATGGGCAGAATATCTTGATCGGGTCAATGGTCGGGTTAAAATTCACCCGTGCACATGGGCACAGAAAACCTTTTTCCGATTAGAACAAACGTTCCCATGGCTCACACTTTTGGTCGAAATGAATAATTTGGGCATGCGCAGTAGTGTAAAATCACCCGGATGCGGAACTAGGTCCCGTTGTAAATAAACCGCTGCCACAGACAGACAGCATGTGCAGCAGCTCCGTAATACGAGACGATCTTCCAAACGTGCTTTTATTAATGTCATGAATATTATGAAGCGCCTGTTCGCTCATCGTTATATTTAATCCGTGTGAAGGCGTATGATGGCAAAGAAACTGAAAAGCGTTACAGGTAAGCCTTTACTGGTGATAGCATCATGCCGAAGTGGGGAAAATACAAAAAACTTTACAGAAAGAAATGGGAGACTTAAAATTAAAAAAGGGCATTTTCCCAAGTGACACTGCTTAAAGATGACACGAGGAATCGAATGGGTCTGGCGCTTCTCTCAAGCCTCATGGATGAGCGCTCTGGCCTGAGCGGGAACGGGTGGACATCAGCCAGCTTCAAACCTCCACAGCAATTGTTGCGGGGGTTTGATTCCTCCATGTATTAGCCATATTTGGCTTTTATTGACTGTACACAGTAATTAGTGTTCAACGTTCTTCAGTTCAAGAAAAAAGTAATACATTGAAAAGGTATTTGTTTTCTTAAAGCTGCATTTGAGTGACTAATTAGTCTTATTTTTTAATTTTATTTATTTTTTGCTCACACGAAAGCTTGTTTCATTCTCTATATATTTAGCAATTGTTGCGGGGGGTTGATTCCTTCATGTTTGACATTTGTTGACTGTTATTAGTGTCCAACGTTCTTCAGTTCAAGAAAAGAGTAATAAACATTGCAAAGGTATAATCTCTAAAAGTTGTATTAGTGACTAAATAGTCTTTTTCTATTTATTTATTTAATTTGTTTATTTATTTTTTGCTCATACGAAAGCTTGTTTCATTCTT
>CM074491.1:1343427-1358436 GCA_037389245.1 Oryzias sinensis
GGAAACTCAATGAAGCTGTGGAAAACCACCCTTGAAGCCAATGGGAAGCCACTTGCACAAGTGTCCATCAAATGTGGGATATACCAAGGTGATGCTCTGTCCCCACTGCTGTTCTGCATAGGTCTGAACCCCCTCAGCCAAATAATCAACAAGACTGGCTATGGATACCGACTCAGAAATGGGGCCAACATCAGTCACCTCCTCTACATGGATGACATCAAGCTATATGCTAAGAGCGAGCGTGACATTGACTCCCTGATCCACACCACCAGGATCTACAGTACTGACATTGGGATGTCATTCGGGCTCGAGAAATGCAGCCGGATGGTGACAAAGAAACAAAGACAAAGAGGGGCAAGGTAGTCCACACAGGAGGGGTCTCACTCCCAGAAGGAACAATAGCAGACATCGAGGACAGTTACAAGTACCTTGGAATTCCAAAGGCAAATGGCAACCTGGAGCAGGCAACAAGGAAAGCTGCAACAGCTAAATAATTCCAAAGAGTAAGGCAAGTCTTGAGAAGCCAGCTCAATGGCAAAAATAAGACCCGGGCAATAAACAGCTACGCACTGCCAGTTATCAGATACCCTGCAGGAATAATAAGATGGCCAAAGGAAGAGATACAGACCATGGATGTTAAAACAGGAAAGCTCCTCACCATGCATGGAGGGTTCCACCCCAAATCCAGCACCCTGAGACTGTATGCTAGCCCCAAGGAAGGAGGCAGAGGACTAGTGAGCGTAGAAGCCCCTATCCAGGATGAAACATCCAAGATCCATGAGTACATCAAGCTCAAGGCCCCAACTGACAGTGTGCTCAGTGAATGTCTCAGGCAATGGAGAGCAGAGGATACAGTGCTGGAGGACAGATCCTCATGGGAGGACAAACCCCTGCATGGGATGTACCACCGGACCATAACTGAAGTGGCTGATATCAAGAAGTCCTACCAATGGCTAGAAAGGGCTGGTCTACAGGACAGCACTGAAGCGCTCATCCTGGCAGCTCAACAAGCCCTGAGCACCAGAGCCATAGAGGCTAAGATCTACCACACCAGACAAGACCCAAGGTGTAGATCTACCACACCAGACAAGACCCAAGGTGTAGATGTACCACACCAGACAAGACCCAAGGTGTAGATCTACCACACCAGACAAACCCAAGGTGTAGGCTGTGCAAAGAGGGGCCTGAAATAGTCCAGCACATAACTGCAGGATGTAAGATGCTGGCAGGTAAAGCATACATGGAGCGCCACAATCAAGTGGCTGGAATAATATACAGGAACATGTGTGCAGAATATGGACTGGAAACCCCAAGGTCAAAATGGGAAACACCTCTGAAGGTGGTAGAGAATGAGAGGGCAAAGATCCTGTGGGACTTCCAGATCCAGACTGATAGGATGGTGATGGAGAACCAACCAGACATTGTAATGGTGGATAAAGAACAGAGGAAAGCTGTTGTGGTGGATGTGGCAGTGCCAAGCGATGGGAACATCAGGAAGAAGAAACATGAGAAACTGGAGAAATACCAGGGACTCAGAGAAGAACTGGAGAAAGCCTGGAAAGTGAAGGTGACAGTGGTGCCTGTGGTAATTGGAGCACTGGGGGCAGTAACCCCCAAGCTGGAGGAGTGGCTACAACAGATACCTGGAAAGATCTCAGACCTCTCAGTCCAGAAAGAACAGGAACAGCTAAGATCCTGCAGGACCCTCAAGCTCCCAGGCCTCTGGGAGAAGACCCCAGCTTGGAGGAGAAACCACACGCGGAGGGTGAGAGGGTCGTTTTTATATATATATATATATGTATCCCATTTTGCCAACTTACATGTATTAACTCAATTGGTAACAAGTAATTGAGTTAAATTTATTTAATCTAATTTCTTACGTCTATAAAACTTAATTAGTGTTTATACAACTCAAATTTACATATTTATCTAACTGTCATATTATTCCAATTCAATTAATCTTTTTTCCAACTTAATTTATTATAATTCTTGAACTCTCATATGTCAAGTTTGAGCCGACAGGTATACTCATTTTAGTAACAATAAAAAGAAAGTAGAACTTTACACAAAAGCATAGGTTTATTTACCAATTTTCGGACATTGTCATCACTTTGGTGCAACACCAGGGGTGCTATATAAATTGATCATCCTCTCCCTCCCTCTCACTCATGGTGCAGAGACTTAAGCATAGTAGGACAAAATAACTCGGTAAAACACAGTAAAACAGCTAAACAACTAAACACATTTGGTCAAAAACTCACACTTAAACCCAAATCTGTCCAGACAGGCAAAGGAAATGATATCCCACAATCCCTTGTGGTATCATTTTCACAGCAGCACCAAAGTCACACCTACTTAATTGAATTAATTTCAATGAAAGCAAAATAACTGTCTGAAAACTACGTGTTATTTTTAAGATGACTGAACAAATAAAATGATTTATCTGAACTGAAGCAGATAATTAAGTTAGATCAAAGTATAAAGTTTGTCTTTCCAACATCCATATGTGGTCTAATCATCCTCTCATGGTGGAAAAAGTATTATCTGAGCTTCTTCATCCACTAAATCATCTTCAAATGGACACTCCATGCTGCTTCACCTCTCTGAAAACAAACTAACCTTCAACTAAACCTGCTCCAGACCAGGTTATGTTCAGAGCATGTGTTGCTATGGCAACTTGACCTACCCTGAAACATACAGTCAGGACCATAAATATTTGGACAGAGACACATTCTTTCTAATTTAGTTTCTGTCATTTACCACAGTGAATTTTAAATAAAACAACTCAGATGCCATTGAAGTGCAGACTTTCAGCTTTTATTTCATGGATTGAACAAAAAGATTGTATAAAATGTGAAAAACTAAAGCATTTTTAAACACAATCCCTTCATTTCATGGGCTGGTAAGTAATTGGACAAATGAAATAACTGCAAACCAAATGGTCATTCCTAATATGTGGTTGAACAGCCTTTGTTGGCGATGACAGCCTGAAGTCTTGAACTCATGGACATCAGCAGATGCTGGTTTTCTCCTTCTGAATGCTCTGCCAGGCCTTTACTGCAGCAGCAAACAGTTGCTGTTTGTTTGTGGGCCTTTCTGTCTGAAGTTTAGTCTTCAACAAGTGAAATGCTGCTCAATGGTTAAGATCAGGTGACTGACTTGGACATTCTAGAATATTCCACTTCTTTGCTTTAATAAACTCCTGAGTTGCTTGGCTGTATGTTTTGGGTCGTTGTCCATCTGGATTATGAAACGCCGCCCCATCAGTTTGAATGCATTCACCTGGATCTGCGCAGCCAGGGCTGCATTCACCTGGATCTGCGCAGACAGGGCTGCATTCACCTGGATCTGCGCAGACAGTCTGTCCCTAAACACCCAGAATTCATTGGGCTGCTTCTGTCCTGTGTCACGTCATCAATAAACACTAGTGTCCCAGTGCCACTAGCAGCCATGCACGCCCAGACCATCACACTGCCTCCACCGTGTTTTACTGATGATGTAGTGTTCTTTGGATCAGGAGCTTCTCCACGCCTTCTCCATACTTTTCTCTGGCCATCATTCTGGTAGAGGTTGATTTTGGTTTCATCTGTCCAAAGAATGTTTTTCCAGAACTTTTTAGCAAAGTCCAGTCTAGCCTTCCTGTTCTTGAGGCTTCTTAGTGGCTTGCATCTTGCAGTGTTCCCTCTGGATCTACTTTCATGCAGTCTTCTTTTCATGGTAGACTTGGATATTGATCCGCCTACTTCCTGGAGAGTGTTGTTCATTGGTTCCTCTTCACCGTGGAAATGATTCTGCCATCATCCACCACTGTTCTCTTCCGTGGACGTCCAGGTCTTTTAGCGTTGCTGAGTTCACCAGAGCTTTCTTTCTTTCTTTGAAAGCTGTCCTGCGTTTTCTTTCCTACTCTGCTCTGACAAAGACGGCGTTAAAGTCTCAACGGTGCTTGATGATTTCAACAGGTGTGGTTGTGCCCTGAGGACAGGTGTTGGGAAAGGGCAGCTTTGGGTGGATGAAAGCGGAAAAAGAAGCTGCAGCCTGCAGGCCAAACCCCCCATGCAGAGCAGAGCTCAGAGGGTTGGGCCTGGGAAAACAGACATCTCTATGTCTGAATGCTAGTGTTGTCTTCCCAGGTTGGTGCTGGAACAAACAGACGTTTGTGATAAACGTCTATCAGAAAACTGCTCTCTGTGCTTCTCACACTGTCTGACTCATCACTGAGCTGCATCTTAGTGCAGCTGCCGCTGTGGCGGTCTGACTGCTGCGTATAGGAGCAGGACTGAACAAAGACAGTCATGGTACTGACTGGTGCTCAGCAGGACTTCCATCTCTTCACTGATTTGAAACTTCTGCGCATTAAACAAACAAGAACTCTTAAACCAGAGAGAAAGGGTTTTTCACACAGGAACATTTTCCTTCTAGAAGCTGCAGCTTCTGCTTTAATCTGAACTTTTCTTCAGCCACATTGGAAACAGCCTTTTATGATAAAGTTTCAAAATAAATCAACTGTAATGTTCTTCAACTTTTTTAAAGACCCAAACCAATGAAAAAGGTGTTTTTGGTGTTTTTAAAATGTTTTTGTAGCATTTTCCTCATGATGGAGGACATTTAGTAAAGAATTTAAGATGAAACCGCATTTTTGAGTATTTCTTATTCCAATTATGATGAATCTGGACGAGAACCCGCGATTTGAAAAAGCTCTTTTTTGATGCAGCTACTGAGATGGGCGGGGCTACAAGCTCCCTGCTCTGCTCCATTCTGATTCGTGGTTTTCCTGCAGATGTTCCCTGGTCTGAGCTGGAATCTGGATCAAAACTGGACGGCTGCAAAGCTCGATACTGCTGCACCGCTAATGTTAGGAGCTGTAAGCTAGCAGGAGAGAGCGTAAGCAATGGAATGATGGGAAGTCAGCGGAGACATCTGTGTCAACAGACCAGCCCACAACTTAGAGGCAAATTTCTAAAGCACTCCTGCCACTCTGCAGAAACTATGTCCTAGAACAGGGGTCGGCAACCCATGGCTCCAGAGCCACATGTGGCTCTTTCATCCTTCTGTTGTGGCTCCCTGTGACTTTGGAAAATAATGAGTATTTTATAAAAATTCTCATTTATTTTAGTTTGTTCATTTTTCATGGCATTTCAAAGGTGCTGCTGGCTCCGTGCGAGGCACGTGCCACGTAAAAAACAGCTTCCTTGGTGGGCTGGTGTTTGTCGGGCGAGGGCGGAGCTGATAGCAGGAGGAGACACGCGGGGCGGCTTCAATAAACACTCCGGGTCTGGAGTGATTTTCTGCCGGGGGCTTGGCGTGGCGCCGAGCGGGGAGCGGCTTTCTGGTGACGGAGAGTTTGCGCCGGTGTTTTGGACTCCCGTGTGCGGTGATGTGTGATTCAGAGCAGGGGAGCTCGTTGCGTCGGTCGCAATCGAACGGTCATCTTCGGGGACGTGGGGGCAGTGTTGCCAGATCTGAGTGACAGTTTCCAGCCCAAACTCATCGTAAAACCCGCCCACCTCAATAAAAACCAGCCCAAATCTCAACCTAGCAAAAACCTAATGTTGAACGTAAAAGTATAGCCGTAGCCTAATAAAAAATGACGCAATAATAATAAATTATTATATAATAAGTCTGTTATAATAAATGTTTTTATAAAATAAGTACAGAAAATCCAGTTATAGGTTTCTCGTATCGTGTACTCTAGATGGCTTGGGTGAACTTGCATAACTTTGTTATGCAACAATATTTAAAGAATGAAACTTCAGTGTAAAACTTCAGTGTAAAAATAAAAATAAATAAAACTCTTTAGTCACTCAAATGCAGCTTTTCAATGTGTATTACTTTATTTTTTGAACTGAAAACGTTTAACACTAATAACAGTCAATAAATGCCAAACATGGCTAATCTTTAAGCAGTGTCACTTGGGAAAATGCCCTCTCAACGTGAGCGTTAGAGATGGGTAGGGTGAGCAATCTGATTGCACCCAGGGAAAGTTCTTTAAAACAGTAATTTCCCCCAGCATCTTTGAATTCTTCGACTTCAAGCCAAAAAGCATCAATTGATTGTTCGCTTGAAAATCCGGCTAATCCCACGTTTCTCCACTGGCTCTCTAAGACGTCTTGAGGACATGAAAAAAACCCGCCTGTAGTTCTGTGATTCGAGGTCTGTTAATAGTGGACATCACTGTTTTGGGGGAAAGCAGCTGTAGTTTGCGCAGCATCTCCATCGAAGCAGGCAGGCGCATTTGATATTGAGCCAGAACTTCTTTAAAGAAAGCCAAGCACCGTGCTGAGATGGTCTCTTTCTGTTCTGGGGCAAGTGGGCTGGCCTCCAGCAGCTCTTGGAATGTGGTACCCAGATCAGCATCTTGATGGTTGAAGTAAATATTCTGCGATTTAAGATCAAGCTCTCGCAGTCGCACATCATTGTTCATACGCAAGATGCTGGGCTTAACAATCCTTCTCAGAGTAGACATATACAGTCTATCAAGGTCTCTAAATACACTCAGCGTGTCTCCAGTTTCCAGCTGGAAGTATTTCTTCGCCCTGTCCTTAAAGAAATCAAAACAGTGAGTAAAGTGCATGTACAGAATATTCGCTTCATCACTGTACATTTCTTTTAAAATCCTTGCGGAATAGCAGTGCTCTGCATCCGATACTAAACTAAAATGGATTTTAAGCACATCCTCTTGGTCCAGAATTCTTTCAATACAGTCAGAGATCACTAACCAGCGAGTGGAGCTGGGGGATATAAACTTTAACGGGCTGCCGCCGTCATTTAGGGTTTCCTAAACCGCTTTATAATCACCCTGACGCTTTGCTGAGTGAGCAAACCAGTTATAGGTTTCGCGAATCATGTACTCCAGATTGCTTGGGAGAAGTTGCATAGCTTTGTTAGCTACAATATCCAAAGAATGGCACACGCAGCGGATAAGCTGTAGACTTGGGTTTAATTCCTTGAGGAGCGTAAAAACTGAGTGTTTTTTTCCTACCATGACACTCGCTCCATCTGTCGCGATCCCCACCAAGTTTTTGAGATCCAGGCCATAATCTCTTAGAAAAGCAACAACTGCATCTGCTATTCCATTTGCGTTACAGTCCAAGAGCTCCACAAGTCCGAGATATGTGCTGACAAACTTGTGGTGCTTCATTGATCGGTACTTAACACAGATACATAGGAGCTTGTTTACTGATATGTCAGTGGTCTCGTCAAGATACAGTGAATATGGAGACTCACCAATATCCTCACGTAGCTCTTCTCTAAAATGTGGCGCCAGAACAGACTTTATTACTGCAGTGCACTTCGTCCTGTGCATTTTGAATGCCCCGACTTCATCTTGAATAATATCTGACAAGTCATCAACTGCGTTGATGGATGTATGACAAGCCACATACGTCGCAATCCTCAATTCACGACGTTTTTGGTCATCTTGTATTGTCTTTTGACCAGCAGCAGACCCCGTTGGTACAGCAAACGACTTAACACTTGGGCCTGGCACACGAGACTTGTGTTTTCTTGTGGCGCCATGTTCTTTCAAATCATGAAGTTGCGCTCGAATTTCCACTTTACAATACTTGCAACGAGCTTTGGAGTCATCCTCTGGCACAGGGGCAATCCAGCATTTTAGTTCCGGATAAGTCTCCCATTCCTTTCTGTAAAGTCTTTTGTATTTTCCCCACTTCGGCATGATGCTATCACCAGTAAAGGCCTACCTCAGTGACTTAGTTTAAGCTTTTCACGTTGTTTTGGCGCTTATAACAATAAAGTAAACGATGGTTGGACAGAGCTGCGGGCAGCCGGCGCCCCCCTCTTTCTGCCACTGCCAGGTGCTGGACCACAGCGTATGTCAATCAGCGGTGGGCTGGTGATGACTGGTGGATTAGAGGGGGCGGGGCCTACCTGGGTGCGCGTTGGTTGAACGTTCTCCTCCGGCTGAGTGTATTTTTGTTCGAGCTGTAACCATTCTGACAAGGTTAATAAAAGCCAATAAAAGCCCTGCATCATCTAAGGCTTCTGGAAATGAACCCAAACGGCAGAAAAGGGTTCTGACTCTGCAGAGGCTCTGGGAGTTTTAAAACAGCGTCAATTATTCGCTGATTTTTGTTATTCGCGGGGGGGTGAGGAACTAAACCCCCGCGATTACGGGGGGATTACTGTAATGTTTCATATATTCTCCATGCTTTTTTTAGGCTATATATTAATTAGTATACTTTTAATTAATATTTGAAATAATAAGAAAAATAATAATAATGACAGTTAAAAAACGCTAAATATTTTAAAAAGCAGCCCAAATTTTATAGCCCCGCCCAATGCCAATTTTACCCGCCCAACATAACCAAAAGAAGCCCAATTGGGCGGAAACCCGCCCAATCTGGCAACACTGCGTGGGGGTGGGTCGCGGGACAGGGGAGATTGAAGGGGAAGAGAGTGCTTCTTGAAAATCCACCAGCCAATCAAAATCCTCACAGAAAAGTACGGGACTTGATTGACATGCAGAATGGCCAATCGGACATCCTCTGACACATACGTCACTGCAGACGCGAGTTTAAATGCACTCAGCGCAAACTCTGCCTTCAGAACGTCTTTTTCTCCCCGCTGCACATCACGTCCCCGGTAGAAGTCCAGCAACCGGAGTTTATTAAAGCCGCCCCGCGTGTCTCCTCCTGCTATCAGCTCTGCAGTTCTCGCCCGATAAATACGAGCTCATCAAGGAAGCTGTGAGGCGCGCGCTTTATACTGTTGCTGAGCGGCGCGCGTGCCACGAGGGAGAAGGGGCGTGTGCAGGTGGAGATGGGGGTGTGAGCACGGAGCGGAGGTGTGTGCCTGAAATATATTGTGTGT
Source organism: Oryzias sinensis (assembly GCA_037389245.1). Taxonomy (NCBI): domain Eukaryota; kingdom Metazoa; phylum Chordata; class Actinopteri; order Beloniformes; family Adrianichthyidae; genus Oryzias; species Oryzias sinensis. The sequence continues at coordinate 1,352,257 of CM074491.1, forward strand.
TCGGAGGACGGAGCACTAAATAAAGAGTAGTCGTCGTTCTCAGAATAACTGTTTTGGAGTCATTTTTAATCCGCTCTGAAGGTTGAGGGTTCGAACAGGGAAGTGAACCCCGAAGGAGAATTGCCTTCGGCCCTGAAGGAAATCTCCCCTGCGCTTCTGACCACGGTCGGAAAGACGAGAGAAAAAGAGAAGTCTTCGCGCTGCGAAAGGTTCAACAATACGGAGCCAGCAGCGCCAAATGCCTCACAATATGCCACGCCCCCTGCATTACACCGTTACAGCAGAGCATGAATACGATGGTCGCTGCTTTCTGTCTTTGTAATAAAACGCCTCATCTGTTAATACAAAAGTATCTTTATGTAAACTCACTGTGTAGTTTTTAACCATCAGTACATAAACAATAATGTTGAAATAAACATGTAACAAATAAACATGAAGATGAAAAGAAAGAAGTACTTTTTTTTATCTTTTCTGGACCGTGATCTACACTTATGTCCTTGAAAATCGATCGCGATCGACGTAATGAGCACCCTAGATATAATATATACATGCATAATGTATATAATGATGTCAAAACGGGTTGTGGCTCCGGGTGCTTTTTCTTCATTAGGGGCGGTCCCAAATGGCTCTTTGAGTAAAAAAGGTTGCCGACCCCTGTCCTAGAAAATGACACAGGTTTTTGGATTTTGGCTGACAACGACATCATCAGAATGAAAAGACCACCGGGACCACTTTGGAACTTTAACCCTTGTGCTATCTTAGATGACCCCCCCCCCCCCTTCCATTGAGGTGTTCTCCCTACCATGACAAAGGTGGATAAAGGTGGAAAGATTTCATGTAATCCTCGGACACCAGTGAAGATCACAAATCATTGAAGAAAAAAGGTTCAGAGCTCTGTCTAGTGGGTCTAGATGACCCACCTCCCAATGGTAAAGTGCTTAGGATAGAACAAGGGTTACAGCTGTTGTGTCTATGGATGAAAAGGACATAAACAGCAGCTTTATAGACATTTTGTACCAGTTGTGCTGTTGAATCTCCTGCAGTGATTCTGTTTAACCACTAGATGGCAGCAGAGTCAGTCCAAAGCTGGATTTCTGGTTGCTGGTTAAACTCCACATTGCTCAGGTGTAGAAAGGAGCCAAGAGGAGCTCTCTGTTTCTGATGGAAGTCTGTCATTAGAAAGCATTTGTTCCTGGTTTGCTCCTCAAGGAAGGATATGTGAGTTATTTCAAAATGTAAAATCAAGAGACATGCTAACAGCTGTTTTTGTTTTTTTAGATGAGCAGTTGTTGCCTATTGGGTCATTCCTGGGAGACATTTCAGCTTTGTGACTTCAAAGAAGTATATCATTTTGATAACACGTTATAAAAAGGGTCTCCTTCTTAGTTCTAGTTGAGGCATAATAATGCATTAGGTCTAATTAACTATTAACTAAAGCCTTAACTGCCACTTTAAAGCATTACTTTGCATTACTAAGTTTCAGTTACTAGTTTAAGTTTGCCGGCTGGTAAAAATGTGAAAGAAACTCTTTTTAAAACTACTTAAAATATTAAGGATCCAGTTATGTTTCAAGAAATGCTTCATGTCTCATGAAAAGGAATGTTTCTTTTCAAGCCTTCTAATAGTCCTTGGAGATTACAAACTACAAAATACTTTTCATTCATTTATCCATTTAACTCCTTAAGGACCTCAGTTACAGTGATCTATATTGTAAAAATGCATCACAAAGAATGAATTCATCTAGAATGTGTAAAACATCACATAAATCTTTGTTCACTAAGATACAAAGATGCTTCTAAATTGATGAGAGATCCTATTTTCCCATTTCATCAGAGCGACACAGAAACAGAGTTCCAGATATAGAAACCAGTCAAAGGCTCAGATATTGATCAAGAGATTTTGTCATAAAGCACAACCCCTAAATCCTCTTCAAACCTAGAATGTGTTTGTGGAACTGGGGGAAAATGTAATTAATGCATTAACATTTTTATGTAGTTAGAATATAGAAACAAAAACTCCTCAAAGAGGCCGAGAATCCAGACTGGTGGGATGGTAATGGAGAACCAACCAGACATTGTAGTGGTGGATAAAGAACAGAGGAAAGCCGTTGTGGTGGATGTGGCAGTGCCAAGCGATGGGAACATCAGGAAGAAGGAACATGAGAAACTGGAGAAATACCAGGGACTCAGAGAAGAACTGGAGAAAGCCTGGAAAGTGAAGGTGACAGTGGTGCCTGTGGTAATTGGAGCACTGGGGGCAGTAACCCCCAAGCTGGAGGAGTGGCTACAACAGATACCTGGAAAGACCTCAGACCTCTCAGTCCAGAAAAGAACAGCTCATCCCGCGTTTTCCCACCTTTTCTGAGCCACAGCACACTTTCTCCTGGACAAAAATCCCGCGGCACACGAGCTTCCAAAAATGAAAAAAGTAGAAAATCTGTTTAGATCTAGAGTCCCTCCATCATCTCACATGCATTTTATGATAATTGTGGCAGAAAAAGCTGGAAGTTGCAGCAGTTTTTCTAAAAGATTGAGTAAAAGTTAAGTTAGGTTTCAGTAATAATTTCAACTAAATTATTTAACATTTTACTCTGGTTGTTGTTTTTCCCTCTAGTTTATTAACATGAAATTTTATGTAACCTCACACAAAAACAAACATATTCTATCTAAAAAGTGATTCATTTGTTAAATANTGTTTGTGGAACTGGGGGAAAATGTAATTAATGCATTAACATTTTTATGTAGTTAGAATATAGAAACAAAAACTCCTCAAAGAGGCCGAGAATCCAGACTGATAGGATGGTGATGGAGAACCAACCAGACATTGTAGTGGTGGATAAAGAACAGAGGAAAGCCGTTGTGGTGGATGTGGCAGTGCCAAGCGATGGGAACATCAGGAAGAAGGAACATGAGAAACTGGAGAAATACCAGGGACTCAGAGAAGAATTGGAGAAAGCCTGGAAAGTGAAGGTGACAGTGGTGCCTGTGGTAATTGGAGCACTGGGGGCAGTAACCCCCAAGCTGGAGGAGTGGCTACAACAGATACCTGGAAAGACCTCAGACCTCTCAGTCCAGAAAAGAACAGCTCATCCCGCGTTTTCCCACCTTTTCTGAGCCACAGCACACTTTCTCCTGGACAAAAATCCCGCGGCACACGAGCATCCAAAAATGAAAAAAGTAGAAAATCTGTTTAGATCTACAGTCCCTCCATCATCTCACATGCATTTTATGATAATTGAGGCAGAAAAAGCTGGAAGTTGCAGCAGTTTTTCTAAAAGATTGAGTAAAAGTTAAGTTAGGTTTCAGTAATAATTTCAACTAAATTATTTAACATTTTACTCTGGTTGTTGTTTTTCCCTCTAGTTTATTAACATGAAATTTTATGTAACCTCACACAAAAACAAACATATTCTATCTAAATAGTGATTCATTTGTTAAATACTTTTTAAATGTTGGTGCAAAGGCAACTGTAATTTTTGAACAATATGATCACAATATCTTTGATACATTTTACACAGAAAGACTAACATTCAATTCAATTTTATTTGTATAGCCCAAAATCAGAACAACAGTCGTCTCGATGGGCTTCATAGTAAAACATGAACTCAAAAGGATCATGAATACAAAGAGTTCAATAGGAAAATACTAAAATGAACTAACAAACTGACTAAGCTATACTGGCATCCCTGCCCTTAGACCCCCCTTCTCTGTGAGGAAAAACCTCAGGGGTGTCCACACTAAGGAGGGATCCTCCCCCAGGACGGACAAGCGATGTACCAGAACTCTTAGAGAAGAATTAACTTATCTAAATCTACAACTACATATTTAAAGTCCAGCAGACGAGCTTCATCCAGCCGTGGTTGGGGGGACAGTCAAAGGCGCGAGTCGAGCCGGAGACAGGAACCACAGCCAGGTGTAGGAGCAGAGACGAGGTACTCGGTCAGGTACAGAGCAGAGACGAGCCAGAGATGAGCCGGAGACAGGAACCACAGCCAGGAGCAGGAGCAGAGACGAGGTAATCGGTCAGGAACAGGAGCACGGATGAAACAACTGGAGTCTGGAAGCACTCCCACTCCCCAGGAGGGGAAAGAGGGACAATACATGAATGACTGCACCAAACAGAGACATGGAGAACTAAATGATGAATAATGATCAAGAATAGAGGAGAGGAAGGGTAGAAGTAGAAGAGAAAAGAGGACAGAACCCCAGAGCACCATAGTTACCCCAGCTTCAACTTCTAGCAGCTACTAACAACTAATAGTTATTCATTTATATTTAAAGACATTAACATTAAGTTAAATAATCTCTGAATACTAACTAGTCTGACAATAAGCCTGTACAAAGAGGAATGTTTTCAGTCTAACTTTGAATGTAGAAACTGAGTCGGCCTCTCTTACATGAGCTGGGAGTTTATTCCATAAGACAGGGGCTTGGTGGCTAAACGCTCTACCTCCAACCGTACTTTGACTAATTCTAGGAACCACAAGCAGTCCTGCATTTAGTGAGTGAAGTGTTCTGATTGGATGGTAAGGGACTATGAGGTCCTTAATATAGGACGGGGCCATTCCATGTAAGGCCTTATAGGTTAACAGGAGGATCTTGAACTTGATTCTGGAATCAACTGGGATCCAGTGAAGTGAAACTAACACAGGAGTGATGTAATCTCTTCTGCTAGTTCCAGCTAACAATCTAGCTGCTGCGTTCTGAACAAGCTGGAGACTTCTTAAGGAACTCTGAGGACACGCTGCTAACAAGAAGTTACAGTAATCCAGCCTCCACGTAACAAATGCATGGATGAGTTTTTCAGCATCACTCTTAGAAAGTAGATTTCTGATCTTAGCAATATTCCGCAGATGAAAAAAGGCAGTTCTACACGCCTGAGATATGTGAGCCTAAAATGATAAATGCTGGTCAAATAAAACCCCAAGGTCTCTAACTGTGGAATTGGGGGCTATACTTATGCCATCCAGGGAGACTATCTGAGCAGACAGAGCATCTCTGAGGTTTTTAGGTCCAAGTATAATGACCTCAGTTTTTTCTGGGTTCAAGAGGAGGTAATTAATTGTCATCCAGGTCTTGATGTCACTGATGCAAGCGTTCAGTTTCTCTATCTGGTCATTCTGGTCAGGCTTCATGGATAAATACAACTGCGTATCGTCGGCATAACAGTGAAAATTAATTCTGTGTTTCCTGATTATGTTTCCTAGGGGTAGCATATAAAGCGTAAACAGGATCGGTCCCAAGACTGAGCCCTGTGGGACTCCATAGTTGACTGGAGTGCACTGAGAGGAATGGCCATTTACATTAACGAACTGATACCTATGGGACAGATAGGATTTAAACCACTGGAGAGCAGATCCTCTGATCCCTATGTCCTGCTCTAGTCTATGGAGTAAAATACTGTGGTCGATAGTGTCAAAGGCTGCACTGAGGTCCAACAGGACCAGAATAGAAAGTAGACCCTTTTCTGAGGCCAATAACAAGTCATTAGAGACTCTAACTAGTGCAGTTTCCGTACTGTGGTGGGGTCTAAACCCCGACTGAAAGTCTTCAAAGAGGCAGTTGTCCTGTAGGTGGCAGTAAAGCTGCTTAACTACAACTCTTTCTAGGATTTTAGAAATAAAGGGCAGGTTTGATATCGGTCTATAGTTGGCCAAGATGCTAGGATCCAAACTGGGCTTTTTCAGAAGAGGTTTAACAACTGCATATTTAAAAGACTGTGGCACGTAACCCGTTTCCAGAGAGGCATTTATCATTGTTAATATGGGATCATTGATTAGGGGAAAAGTTTCTTTAAAAAGTCTAGTGGGAATTGGGTCTAACAGACACGTTGAGGATTTGGAGGACGTAATAATTGATGTTATTTCCGCTTGATCCACAGCAGTGAAGCAGTCCAATGTTACAGAGGTTTCTATGGATGCCTCCATTTCTACCACTTCAGCCTGTTCTGGGCTGATAGTAGGAATAACTTGATTCAACGTATGTCTAATATTTGAGATTTTACTATCGAAAAATGTAAGAAAATCATCAGAGCTGAGAGAAACAGGAACATGTGGTTCTACTGAGCTCTGACTGCCAGTTAATTTAGCAATAGTGCTAAAAAGAAATCTTGGATTGTTTCCATTCTCTGATATTAAGGTTGAATAGTACTGGCTTCTAGCTCTACGCAGAGCTTTTTTAT
>CM074491.1:1358936-1383172 GCA_037389245.1 Oryzias sinensis
TTGATTATTTTTATGATGTATTGTGATTTTAATGCATTTTTCTGTTTTGTGAAGCACCTTGAATTACTTTGTGTACGAATTGTGCTACACAAATAAACCTGCCTTGCCAAAGAGAGGAGGAGAACCGAAGAGAAGAGGAGAACCACAGTGAGAGGAGGAGAACCACAGAGAGGAGGAGAACCGACCAGCCACAGCGTGAATCTGGAGACTTTGGAATTGTCTGCTGGGTGGCAGTCAGAGGTCGGTTCAGACAATAGCGCCCCCTGAGGAGCAGCTGTTGGAACTGCAAACCGTCCTCCATGAGGAGGTCCATTTCTGCCTCCAGCTCTCTTGTGGCTGAAACCAAACCAGCTGACAGGGGGGATTTAATAGCATTTCAACTCGTTCAGAGGGAGGAGCCTCAGAGCGTATGACATCACAGATGTTTAGATTATTCCACCTTCTGACCAGAACATTCACCTCCTGCAATGTGGAGAAAATGATCTGAATCCCGGTTGTGATTCCGCTAATCTTCCCTTCCTTTCAAAAGTGGACGTCCTGTTTTTACGCTCCAGGAGGATTTTGAGGAAAGTGAAGGAAGAACTTCTCCACAGCAGCTCAGCTTTCAGAAGATGAGACTGAAGACTCCAATTGTCTCTGCAGCTCTCAGCTCCAAATCTCCTCTTCTGTTTCCTCATCATGAACTTTGCCTCCATCACAGAGTTCATGTGGAAGACCCCAGGGGCTTTTTCTGTGCTGTGCGCGCGTAGAGCCGTGCACGCACTATTCAGGTCCTGAGCAAATGTTTCACCTCCAAAGGTGGCGTTCCTGTGACACACCCAACAAACAGAGCCTCGACCAAAGCCTTCATTTACCTTCCTTTTGTTCTTCTCTTCCCTTTGGTGCTAATCTAAAGTCAACACCGTTACCTGTTTGCTGGAACCGCCCACAGAAACCAGGCCGCGGCCGGCTTCGTCTAAAGAGGTTTGTGCTGTGATGGAGTGGTCAGTCTGGGACTTTGGTGGGATGTTTTTTTGGAGAACTGACCCCCATCGTGTTGAAATTTGGGGAGAAAAACCTCATTAGACGTCTTTTTTTTTTTTAAAGAAGACAGTTGGTTGCATTTTTACGTCTTTATTTCAGGATAATCAGTGGTTTGTCAACTTTCCTAAACTTTCTCCTCTATAACCCTTGTGCTATCCTATGACCCCCCCCCCCCCCCTTCCATTGACGTGTTCTCCCTACCATGACAAAGGTGTCTAGGATAGAACAAGGGTTAAAGAAGAATGAATTGTTTTTAATTTTAAACTGTATTTTTCAGACCCAGAGGTGCTTTAAGTGAAACCAGACAGTAGAATAAATTAAACCTTATTCAAACGAGCTCCCCTGAGAGGCTCCAGACTCGAATGATTTGTTGATGGGATTTGACCCACAGGGCCACCGTACTTTGTTGTTTAAAAAAATCTCTCATTGTCTTTAAGTGCTGAAAGTCTTGTGTTTCAGAAAAAGCCTCAACATCTGCAGATGACGGGATAGAATCAGCATTTCTGCTGTGATGACACAACAGCGCGCCTACAACAAGCGTCCACCTGTGCGCAGATTGAACTCAGGCCTTCTTCTCCGTTTGTTTGCAGAGCAGCTGTGAATCTGCAGGTTGATGATTACCTGCAGAGGGAAGGCAAAGGTGTCGTTTGTGCTTCCCTGCTGGTCTTCCTGCATGTCTGTTTGTGACCAAAGCAGAAACGGCTCTGCTCTTCTGGGATGTGTTGAGTTCCCTAAAATTATCTAACTTGGTGCTAGGGAGCTTTTTTTTTTTTTTTTGGGGGGGGGGGGGCAGAGCCATTACAGCCCAACCTGCTTGAGTAATGGCAGCAGCGCATTAGGGGAGGGGGGGTGTGGGATGTGTGAGTCAACATCAGAGGCCACAGGCTGACCCCGCGGTGGATTACACACTCTGATTTAAGAGAGAGTATGCACCCCCCCCCGGTGGAGCAGAGCGAGCTGCCCCCCCCCTCCATCTTCTGCAGGATCAGATCGGGGGTGCCTTCCAGAAAGAGAGGGAGAGACATCAGAGCCCCCGCCGTGGTGAGTAAATACAGCCTAATGGCCTCTGATTAATTCTGCATTGCTCTCATCGGGCCGTAAAAAGAGATGTAATGACCCCCCCCCCCCGAGTCTTTCTCAATGTCTCCCTCATTTGCTCAGCTTTTGATTGTGAATTAAAAGGGATTGCAAAAGCTCTGCTGTTGGTTGGCCCCCTGATTGCCACATCTGATTAAGAAATGTCAGTGTGCATGTTTCCCGAGCCCGGCTCTCTTCTCGCCGTGGTCGCCGTAACATTCACACATCCGGCGGGAGCACAATAGCCGGTTCCAACCTCAGAAAACTTGCTCTAATCAAACACATTCTTCCGTCTCCCTTCTCTTTTTTCAGCCCTTTTTTCTGCCTTTCAAGGCCGGCTGCGTTTTTGTATCAGCTGTGATGCGCAGCAACAAGGGGAAATCACAGACAATTAAAGAGCATTGACAAAGGCAGGTAGAGAAGAGACTGAAGATGGGAACAAGTGATGGAGAGACGGCGCCTTCTCTGAGGGGGGGTCTGAGCCGCCGCCGCCGCTCTGATATCAGTGGGACACGTTTCCTGACGGAAACTCGGAGGAGAACCTCTGGAAGTCGAAAAGAAATGAACAGAAAATCCCACGACAGAACTTCCTGCTGCTGCTGATGCATAACGTCATACCGCGTTTGATTCCCGTGCTTTAAACGTCCTTCCATCCTTTGACTTCAGAGTTGATGCACATTTAAAAACAGAAGCAGGTCAGTCCACCAAGTTACCTGTAGGGTTCAGCTTGGCTGAAGGCTTTGCTCATCGCACGCAGCAGCACGCCACTGCACGCCGGAGCAGGCCACTGCACGCCGCAGCACGCTGCAGCATTCCACTGCACGCTGCAGCACGCTGCAGCACGCCGCAGCATTCACACAGGGATGGTGTCATGGCGTTGGTTTTAGTCGGTCACCAATGAAACGGCTCCAAGAGAACACGGCTCCCAGAAATGACCTAGCTTTTGTCGTTCACGCCAAAGAGCCGGCTCCTTTCTGGGAGCCTGTTCTTTTCATTTTCTGCATAGTTTTACATAGTTGACAAAAAATTAAAGAAAGCAACAAAACAACCGAAAGAGCTGTTTGGGAGCTGAAAGATCCGGTTCTTTTTAGTGAGCCGATCCAAAAGAAGAGCCGGAATTCCATTCACTGGTTAGGTTCTAATTAGTGATGCACAATAATGAGTTTTTATGACTGATAATTTCCTGCTTCTTGTTTCTGATCTCCAAAATCAACCAACGATTCTTCTTGTTTTAAATACCTGAGAAGAAAAAAAATCTGATCTCTATAGTTCAAGGGTCACTGGCCAATAGTTACCGTTTCAGGTGCTTTCCGTTTGTTCTCCATTTGACACTTAACGTTAGCTTAGGTGTGTTAAAGTCTGACTCTTTTACTCACGACTGTTCATTATCGGCCATTATGTAACCAATGTTCTCCTGCATCCCATAACTTTAGGATGTCACTCGGTGGCTTCTGAACACACCTGTCCTTTATAGGAACGTGTCCATGAAGTCTGTTCTGAGGCAGACCATGATGATGATCACCTGTCAATCAAAGGCTCCTGTTTTTTTTGGTTTTTCCTCTTCATGTCGCCGTCTGGTTGCATCTTTTTTATATTTCTTATTCATTATAGTGACGCCTCAGTCTGCTGCTCCTCCCAACCCTCCGACGGTTTCTGGTCTTCATCAGGTCGTCCCTCTGCGACCTCTGTGACCTCCTCACCTCTTCGCCCCCTCAGCTTTGACGGGTTTGGCCAAACCTGCTGCAAATCTATCCACCTCACGGTGAGTCCGTGTCTATACCTGCATGCATGTCGATGTCAGTGAATTCTGCACGAGTGCATGCATGTGTGTGTGTGTGTGCATGCTTGTGTGTGTGTGTGCTTGTGTATGCATCTGTGTGTGTGTGCATATGTGTGTGTATGTGTGAATGCGTGTGTGTGCATGTGTGCGTGCGTCTGCATACGTGTGTGTGTGTGTGTGCATGTCTGCGTGCGTGTGCATGCATGTGTGTGCACGTGTGGATGCATCTGTGTGTGCGTGTGCATGCAGGTGCGTGTGCATGCAGGTGCGTGTGCATGCAGGTGTGTGTGCATGCAGGTGTGTGTGCATGTGTGCATGCATGTGCATGCTGGTGTGTGTGCGTGTGTATCCATGTGTGTGTGTGTGTGTGTGTGTGTGTGTTTGTGTGTGTGTGTGAATGCGTGTGTGTGTGTGCATGTCTGCGTGCATTTGGATGCATGTGTGTATGCGTGTGTATGCATCTATGTGTGCATGTAGGTGTGTGTGTGTGTGCGTGTGTGTGTGTGTGTGGATGTGTGTGCGTGCGTGTGTGTGTGTGTGCATATGTGTGTGGATGTCTGTGCATGTGTGTGTGCATGTGTGCGTGTGCATGCATGTGTGATAATGACCCGTCTCCATCAGCACACAGAACACGAGGCCCCTGCAGGCAGGAGAACCTTCACGCCTGTCACAGAGTCAGATCAAGTGTTTGCAGAGAACTAAATCCTCAGAAAACCACATCCAACCAAGGACAGCGTTCCCGTTTTGCAGAGGAGAACAAATAAACGAGGGGGCGAGGGAAGATGGGTGGGAGAAAAGGTGAAGGCGGCCGTGGGACAGAAATGGGTGGATGTCCTGAAATGAAAAGTTCTGCTGCTAAGAATGGAGTGGCGGGCTTCATGCCTGAGGCCGTGCAGAGGGCAGCTCCTCTCCCCTTCAGCTTCTTTTGTTGCATCCCAGAAGGTTATCTCAGAGGAGGAGAGGCTCATTGTCCTGAGCTGGTAGGATGTGACTGTACGTCCTCCCCCCTCAGCTGAACACACGGGGGTAATGCTAAAAAAGGAGCAAAGGAAGAGGTGAGAGTGACGTCTGCACAGAGCAGAAAGGCTGCTAATAAGGGGACGGCACAAGGAGAAAGGGTTCTGCTGTGCTCCTTTTGCACGGTGGCCCCCTTCGCATTATATTCTTGACTCCCCTTTAGGGGGGCCTAATGATGCTCTCCAAGGAAGGCAGAGAAGGAGCGAGAAGGGGGGGCCGCCGCCGCCATAAAGAGCGCCAGAAGACGCAGAGGAGCCAGCCAAGGAAGCGACCGAAGAATGAGGAGCCAGAAGGAGCTCCTTTCCTCAAGACTCTTCATGCGCCCATCTTCCTCTCACTTTAACCTCTCTCCTCTTCTACCGCCTCACCTCTCCACCTCCTCCCATCCCTCCGCTGCTCCCTCCTCCGTCTTCTGCAGGCAGGTTGGTAATTGTCGGAGTCTCACATTAGTTTGAGAAGATCAGAATGTGGATTCAGCAGGAAGCGGCCTGCAGCTGCAGCCGACAGCAGCAGCATCCCAGGAATTTCCCCTCGTTGTGAATTTTATTAGCAATTTCCAAAACAAACCTCACTCCCCCTCGCCCCCCCCCCCCTCCCAGTTCTCCAAAAATGTCAGAGTATCCATAAACAAAATCAGAGGGTACAGTAAGGTCTCTAATCAAGGCAATCAGGGCTGTTTTCAGAGGTGTGCAGTGCCGCAGCAGCAGAGCTGGGCTCATCTTTGTGCTTTAATTACTTGCTTCTGCATTTTGATGGAGGGGGGTAATGGGGGTGATTGTGCCTTATCACCTATCTCTGAGGATAAAAGACTACCCAATTACTTTGTTTGGATGCTAATGATTGCGTTTCATTAGTAGCCGCTCTCAGCCCTCCTCACCCAATAAATGAATGAATATGCAGTAATTTCAATTATTGGAATTATGAAAATTGCTTTTAAAAAGACGACCCGGGTATCATCAGCTTTCCACTGTGACATAATGCCATTTTAATTTCTATAATAGTTTTAATTGTCAGTGTCCCCGCCGCGCATTAATCATTTAATTATATTGTCTCTTTCTGCAGCAAACACCTACACCCCCCAACACCCATCCGCTTTCCCGCCCCAGCTTTGAAATCACAATCAGCACTATCATCTTCAGAGTGATGAGGCGCGGCGCCGGCGAACTTCAGCCAAACTTCCGCAGGCTTTTGTTGGAGGCTGTCACGGCGAGGAGGATGCCATGTGACCTTCAGCTGACGGTTTTCTCCGGCTGGAAAGTTCATGTTCATCGGAACTTCTGGGAGACTTCTCGTCTCCAAAGAAGCCAATCATGATGCAGACTGACGTGATGCAGACCGACGTGATGCAGACCGACGTGATGCAGACCGACGTGATGCAGACCGACGTGATGCGGACCGACGTGATGTGGACCCACATGATGCAGACTGACGTGATGTGGACCCACATGATGCGGATCGACGTGATGCGGACCGACGTGATGTGGACCCACATGATGCAGACTGACGTGATGTGGACCGACGTGATGCGGACCGACGTGATGCGGACCGACGTGATGCGGACCGACGTGAGGACCGACGCGCCGCAGACCGACGCGGATGCGGACCGATCGATGCAGACCGACGGATTTAGACCGAACGTGATGCAGACCCACGTGATGCAGACCCACGTGATGCAGACCCACATGACTGAACATCACTCCCTGCTGAATCTTTTGAAAGGTCCTTTTTTATCCGCCATGTCCACCATCCTGAGGCCTGCAGCAGCATCTGACAGGAGGAGTGGAAAAAAGTCTCATTTAAACTATATTTCATGTTTTTTGTGGGCTAACTATAAAAGTCACTTCATTTTATGTCAATTTTGAAAGAATTTATAGTTCAGTTTGAGTAAATTTCCTTAAAGAAACTGAAACCTGTGACCAAAAGAGATGCGTCCTCCGTTGAAATCAAGCGTTCAGGAGCTCCTCCAGCAGCCGCTGAAGTGTCTTTGTGCTCATGATTCATTACAAACGCCCAGCATTTTTCTGCATGGGGGGGGGGGGGGGTTTACAGCACAGGGACACAGAAAGCCCCCGCAGGGCGTGATGGTGTTTTCTGGTCTTTGGTCTGTGGAATAGGTCAGAACTTTGAGGAAGATCTGAATCATGAGAAGAAAGCCGAGCAGAACCTTTTGAAGGGTGAAGCAGACGTTTCTGCTGCTGAACCTTCTGATGGATTCCTTACTGGACCGGATGTTTGTTCGCTTTTGTATAAAAGTCTTTCAGTTTATGGAAGTCGACACTGAAACATCGGCAGAAGGCTGTGCAGGTTCCTCTGAGGATTTAGACGGTAACAGCTGGAATCCTAGAACCCTGAAGCAGCTTTTCTTCACTTTCATCGTCTCCTAGAGAAGCTGTGAGACGTTTTTTCTCACTTCTTCTCCAAACTTTTTGTATTGTTTCTATTTTATTCACTTTAATAAACAACTCATAAATATTTCAAGGAAGGAGTCCTTGAAACAACGTTACGTCTGTTACGTTTTTCCTCTTCAAACTTTTGAGGATCATCACGTTTATTTATTTTTACCGTCTTGTTTCAGTAAATCTGTTATTTTGGGGATTAAGTTACAATCGGAATGAAATGAAATGAAGGAATTTGACTTTAAGTTGTTTGTCTTTGCTTTGAATATTTTTTTGATTGACATCCTGATATTTTCTCAGGTCAGTTTCTCTGGGATTGAAGAACTGAAGCTGACTAAACCGCTGGCAGAACCACGCAGTTCTAGCAGCTGCTCATGTGGGGGCGCTGTCGTCCGGACTCATCTCTGACCTGGATGGAAAATCAGGATGAAGAAAAGCAGCTGCTCCTCTGAGAACCCTCTAAGCTCCTCACTGCTCCTCACTGCTCCTTCTTCTCCCAGCATGCATTTCCAAACGTCCTCATGGTTCCTGTGTCAGAAGAAACCAGACCTGGATCAGAGCAGAACCAGAACCGGATCAGTCCTGGACCCAACCTTCCCCAAACCCTGTGACCCTGAAGGGGATTCAGAAGACTTTTCTTACACCAGTAAGAAACTGGATCATGTCGGCTCCTCGTAAGTGACAATATTTTTTATAATTGGAAACAGATTAAGGGGTTAAAGACTGAAGCAGAAATGATGAGCGATGCTTGACAGCTTGGCGGCTTCAGGCTGTAGAATTCCTCCCCAAGCCTTCATAATGTGGGACATCCAGCAGCAGAAACTTTTCTGGTTTATTTAATGTAAAAAGCTGCTCCTTTTCCTCAGTGCCGGCATTTCCGGCAGACTCTAACTGAGCTTCACGAGAGCCTAAGAGGCTGTTTTAAATGGAGTCTCTGTTCATTCTGGCATCATTTGCAGACACACTGGTTTTATCTTTTGAGTCAGATGTCCATACGATGAACTGATTCATCAGTTAATAGGAAACAGCCGTAAGTAAATGCCTTGTTTCTCTGAAACGGTCAGGCTGAAGGACGGGGCAGAAAATGAAAGAAGAGCCTTCAGGAGCAACAATGTCCAGCTGTTCGGAGGAGAAGCCGGCCCGGAGCGGCTCCGGCTTTCTGCAGACGTTTTGCAGCATCTCAGTGGTTCTGAGCGAAGCGAGCATGTGATTCACCACAACAACAGCCTGCACACAAACGCATCAGAGGAAATGACCGTTGTGGTTCAGGAGAACGCAGCTTCAATTCAATTCAGTTTCATTTCTACAGCCCAAAATCACAACAACAGTCGTCTCAATGGGCTTCATACCGGAAGGTGGAAAGTAGACTTCACGTCTGTAAAGTAAAACGTAAACGTAAGGAGGGGAGAGGAAAAGAGGGACAATACATGAATGACTGCACCAAACAGAGGCATGGAGAACTAAATGATGAATAATGATCAAGAATAGAGGAGAGGAAGGGTAGAAGTAGAAGAGAAAAGAGGACAGAACCCCAGAGCACCATAGTTACCCCAGCTTCAACTTCTAGCAGCTACTAACAACTAATAGTTATTCATTTATATTTAAAGACATTAACATTAAGTTACATAATCTCTGAATACTAACTAGTCTGACAATAAGCCTGTCCACAGAGGAATGTTTTCAGTCTAACTCTGAATGTAGAAACTGAGTCGGCCTCTCTTCCATGAGCTGGGAGTTTATTCCATAAGACAGGGGCTTGGTGGCTAAACGCTCTACCTCCAACCGTACTTTGACTAATTCTAGGAACCACAAGCAGTCCTGCATTTAGTGAGTGAAGTGTTCTGATTGGATGGTAAGGGACTATGAGGTCCTTAATATAGGACGGGGCCATTCCATGGAAGGCCTTCTAGGTTAACAGGAGGATCTTGAACTGGATTCTGGAATCAACTGGGATCCAGTGAAGTGAAACTAACACAGGAGTGATGTGATCTCTTCTGCTAGTTCCAGCTAACAATCTAGCTGCTGCGTTCTGAACAAGCTGGAGACTTCTTAAGGAACTCTTAGGACACGCTGCTAACAAGGAGTTACAGTAATCCAGCCTCCACGTAACAAATGCATGGAGGAGTTTTTCAGCATCACTCTTAGAAAGTATATTTCTGATCTTAGCAATATTCCACAGGTGATTCTGTGCAGTAGGGATTCTGAGTCAGCTTTTATTTCATTCTGAGCAAACTTTATTTATAAAAAGAACTTCTCATGCCTTGAAGATCTTTACACACAAAAAAATCATACACCGTATTACAACAACCGGCCTTTACCCTCCCCACTCCCCTCCGTTAACACATACGACCTTTGACCCCACACTCAATCAATACTTATAAAAGTATGAAACTTAAGGATGGCTCTGCTGTGAGGAAGCACTATTTTGGGAATCTCTTCATTCCGGGAGCAGCTCCGCCGTAGGAACATCACCACCGCCCCCCCCACACCAGGACGGCAAAGGCGTCCACTTCACAGCTACCCCAGCAAGGGCAACAACCACCGACCGAGCCGGCAAGTCCTGGTAAAATAGATTCCCACAGGAAACACTGGGGCTATAATCACAAGATCCTAAAGTTAAAGACAGAAGATGAACATAAAAACATAAAACTGAGAATAAGATTAGATGCATAAAATGAAATTAAATACATAAAATAATATGTACTAAAACTAATAGAAAAAATAAGCAGATAAGATCAACTAAAAGCTAAATTAAACAGGTGGGTCTGGAGCCTCATCCTAAAAACCTCTACAGTCTCTGAGGTTCTGCGGCTGGCCGTTCCACAGGCGAGGACCGTGATGGCAGAACGAAGCCTCACCGTGAGTTTTGGTTCTCACCTTAGGGACAATAAAGGACCAGCACCGGACGACCTCAGGGTCCATGAGGGCTCATACTTTAAAAGAATATCATTTCAATGAGAAGGCCCAAGACCATAAGAACATTTATAAACCATTACAAGAATCTTAAAATCAATCCTGAAACGCACCGATGTAAAAGAGAGATGAAGGCATGCATGATTTAACTATTTGTAGAAACAGAAGAACCACATTAAATGCCTCGGCTCTCTTTATAATTAATCCCTAGAAATTAGGAGCAAATTTCAGGCATCAACACGATCAGAGCGACTCATGACTGTTCATCAGGCCCATCGCTTCTGGCTGCAGGTTTCCTCCGCCTGGACAAAAAGGTTTTAAAAACGTCGAGGACGAGTCAGCGGGGGGGAGCAAGGACAGACAGAAGAAAGCAGGAGGAGAAGGAGCGGGAAGACAAAAAGGAAAGCAGAACTCCTGCCCTTCATGAGTCTGAGCCACCAGCCCTCATCCAAGGTCTCCATTCTCCCCCAGAGGCAGAGAAAAGGTCGTGACGGTTTGGAATTGTCTGCAGAGCCAAAGGTCACGAGGGGGGGTATTATTAATATACTATACAGAGATGAAGCTTTATGTCTGAGGAGCAGGACCTCAATGAAAACCTTGATGGAGGACCTCCTCCTGGTCCTACACAAGTCTGCCATCTGCTGGGGAAGCCAGGAACCAGCGGCTTCCACAAAGACCGTTTGCTTCTACAAAGTTTGCATCTTTCATTTTTATCATAAACCTTTAACCAAATTGCTAGAGAGAACGTTTCAGTCCAGTTTTATTTACGAGCAGCAAACATTCACGGCAGATCCTGAGGACAGGATGCTAAAACAAAACTGTAAAAAGAAAACGTTCAGATATTATGTCAGCATGAAGGTCTGGGTTGGTGGAGGCAGCCCTCCAGTGATGCAGAGCTGGGGGGGCAGCAGGAACCCCTGGGGGGTCCGTCCACATACCATTTACTAAATCTGCTTTTATGATCATATTTAGCTTTGAAGTTAAAAAAAGAAGATTCCTGCACTCAGATGCCTTCCATCTACTTTATTTGTCGCATTTATTTATCAGTTGAACTCTAGAAACGATAGTTAAACCTGCAAAAGAGAGTTTATAAATATTATTTTAAACCACAGAAGGAGAAAAATCGCACAAAAAAGAGCAAAAAGTCAAATTGCCCCCAGCCTGGATGACGGAAATCCTGTTTAAATTTCTAAATGTGATTTCAAATTCAGGTTTTCTTTGTGACACATATATTTTCAGTCTTTAAAGGTAAAACATTTTTCCGTCTTTTTGCAGACGGAGATCGTCCAGGTAAGTTACAAAGACAAAGAAATTCTTTTACTGTAAATTTAAAATCCTCCAGAAATATTT
The DNA here is from genome assembly GCA_037389245.1 of Oryzias sinensis. Taxonomy (NCBI): domain Eukaryota; kingdom Metazoa; phylum Chordata; class Actinopteri; order Beloniformes; family Adrianichthyidae; genus Oryzias; species Oryzias sinensis. Next base: position 1,370,493 of record CM074491.1, read on the forward strand.
TTAATAAAAATGAAATGAAATGAAAAGATTTGAATTCTGGACTGTTCAGAAAAAAAACGTATTTGGGTTCAGGGATCCAAACAGTCAGCAGGTAACTGGTGGAAAACCTGAGAAGACAGATGTAAACCCCCCCCCCCCCCCAGTGAATCATGGCGTGATCCTTTTTCTGTGAACATCCATATTTTTTCTGGGTCGTCCCCTCAGTTGGCAGAAGGTTTATCTTCCCTTTTTTCCATTTCTTGATAGTTGAGGCTTGCAGCTCATGTGTGTGTGTGTGTGTGTGTGTGTGTGTGTGTGCACGTGTGAGTGTAAGGGTTGGGGGGGGGGGGTCTCCTGAAAGCACCGGCATATAGATGTGTATTTGGGGGCTGGGACACGAAAAGAGAAGATTGGGGAGTGATTCAATCGCTACACAAATGGATTTGGATAATAGAAGGAGCCTCTGATCCTGACTGGTGCACAGCTGGAGCTCCCCTAATTGGAGAGGGTGAAGAGTGGAGACAAGAGTGAAGAGGGTGGAGCGGGTGGAGAGGATGGAGAAAGGGAGAACATGGCCCCCGGAGAAAGTGCACCTCTGCTGCTGCACTCCCCGGGGATCATGGCAGCATTCACGCTGCAGGAACGGGAGCCGGGGTCGGAAAGCAGGTCATGCGACGGGCTTCTCACGCTGAAGGGCACTTTGATGGGTGATGAAGGCTGGCCGCTAGCGCACAGCACCATGCTTTTATACATAAATCCATTCATGCTGTTTGGCGGAACTGCACTTTTTCTAAGCTGGATATTTGACCTTTGACCTTTACAGGAGCAGATACAGAAACACTGGAGTTCAATTCCCTTTTGCTCCGGCTCTGCTGCCCAAGACGCTCTCCATCCTGACCACTGACGGATGAAAAGAGGATCCTCCAGACCAGTTATGGGGGGGAAAAACGTTGAGAATCGAGTCATGCTCATTAATCTAGTGTGCATCCCACTGCACCACAGCTCTGAGAAACCAAAACCACAAAGATAAACATTGTTTTTCAGTCTATGTTCATTCAACATCTAGCTCTGGATGTCGTTGAAGCACATCCATCCATCCATCCATCCATCCATCATCCATCCATCCATCCATCCATCATCTATCCATCCTTCCATTCATCATCCAACTTTTTATCCATCCATCCATCCATCCATCCATCCATCCATCCATCCATCCATCCATCCATCTTTTATCCATCCATCCATCCTTGCATCTTTTTATCCATCCATCCATCCATCCATCCATCCATCCATCCATCCATCCATCCATCCATTACTCCATCCATCCATCCATCCATCCATTACTCCATCCATCCATCCATCCATCCATCCTTCCAATAGAAAGACTGAGTTACAGTTTAATTTCTCCATTGAAGTCTATGGGATTTTGGCTTCTTGGCGCCTGTAGCTACTTCCTGATAGAACGCCAAGGGGAGGAGTCACTCAATCCAGTAAAGGGGCGGGGCATTGAACCCATCTGCCAATCAAAACTCTCAATGGTAAAAATCAAGAAATGTAACCTGAAAAAATGTATTGGACTTAAATTTAAGTTCTATAAAGGCCTGTGTCTAGAAGGGAAGCTTTAACTTGTGTGTCTGTGTGTTTTTTATGTGTGTGTTTGTGTATTTGTATCTATATGTGTGTGTCTCAGCGATTTTGTGTATCTCTGTTTTAGTGTGTGTGTATTTGTATTTATGTGTGTGTGTATCTCTGTTTTAGTGTGTGTGTGTGTGTGTGTGTGTCTCAGCAATTGTGCGTGTCTGCTGCAGTGTGTGTCAGTCAGGAATGGAGAGAGCTCTTGGAGTATTTTAAAAGCAGGAGACCTCCTCCAATCGTCTGCGGGCACAAAGAGCGGCTAAGCAGACCTCGTCAGGGGGCTTTAAAGAAACCCATCATCTGGCAGGTAGGGGGCGGAGAAAGGCGTCCTTATAGGAGACACACACACACATACTCATCTTTCTGACCTCACCAGGACCCTCACAGACTCACATTTTCTGTTGTTGACATTCTGGAAATGCTTCTTGCTGTCATTCAGCGTCAGTGACACACTTTGGAAAAAGAAGACACCATAGAAACAATCTGTCAGCACATTTTTACAGGTTAACCCTTGTTCTATCCTAGGGACTTTACCATTGGGAGGTGGGTCATCTAGACCAGTGTTTTTCAACCTTTTCTGGGCCACGACACACTTTAACCTTAAAAAAAATCCCGCAGCACACCAGCATACAAAAATTTAAAAAAAAGGAGAAACTCATAGTCTGTATTGATCAACAGTCCCTCCATGATCTCACATGCATTTTTGTGATAATTGTTGCAGAAAAAGCTGGAAGCTGCAGCTGTTTTTCTAAAAGATGCGATAAAAGTTAAGTTAGAAGATTTAAATCAGTTTGATGTGTGTTCGTTGGTTTCAAGACGTTTAACAACAGATCTCCTTGTGCGCTGTCACTCTCACAACCCAATGCATCATGGGAGATGTAGTGATGTCAGACAGACTAGCGTCTCTGAGCTTCATGGTTTTGTTCACTTGTTCCACGATCGTATACCGGATTCTGTGGAAAGCTGCACCGCTAAAGACGAGCTTAAGCTGGTATTTTTGTTAGAACTGAGAGACTTTACGAGCTAAATCGGGACAAGGAAGTGAAGACTTTAACCACTTCTGATTGGTCAGACTGATGACATGTGATTAAGCCTCCAAGAATGATTGGTGGAGACAGTTAAAGGGGCGGGACTTTTCCAAAATACAGCCGGAGCTGCAGCTGAATCGCGGTGCCGTCATTCTTATCAAAATGTCTTTAATAAAATAAAATAAACGCAAAGAAAAAGTATTTTACGATCTTTTATATTCCTAACTACTCAGTGTTTTATCAGGGTCTGTTTGGATGAACACAGAGCTGAAATCCTGGAGATGGAAAATGTTTTTAGATCAGTTAATGAGGGCAATTTCCCACGGCACACTAGTGTGCTGCGGCAAACTTGTTGAAAAACACTGATCTAGACCCACTAGACCGGGGTTCTCAAACTCGCGGCCTGTGGGCTATCTGCGGCCCCCAAGATGATATTTTGCGGCCCCCTCCTCAATATGAAAGTTTAATGTTAATTCAGCCCGCCAGTCTGTGTGAATGACACCTTTTCAGTGTTCGCAGAGCTGACAACCAACCAATCACAGTGAGGTAAATGACTCTTGGGGGCGGGACATTTACCGGGCTTGACAACATTTAAGGCAGGACACCTGACAGCCCCCTACCTGGACCACATTAAGGAGTTCCTTACTTCCTTTTTAGAACGTATCTATTCGCTCGTAGTTTTCTAGATCCATGCAGCGGTTGCTGAACTTGTTTCTGGCTCGCATGGACCCGGAGGAGGGTTACGGTTACGGTTAGGCGCGCGGCGGCGTTCAACCCCGACCAAACGTGTCTCTCCACTCCCACAGGAGAGTCGGGTTGCTGCGCAGAAAAATGTCCCACACGTACAGCGTGACACCTAACGGGGCTCTACAATTAAACACGTGCGAGAAAACAACACGATTTAGTCTTAGACACTGAAAATACGTGTGAAAAGGCAACGATAGACGTGTTTGAGATGAACCAGCCTGGTCTACCCAACGATCCAGGCGCGGAGGGGGAGGGGGGGGGGGGGCGAATCTGCAGTGAGTTTTAATATGCCTCTCCCCCTCAGTATGATCTGTTATTATATCTTTTATATTGATTTTAATGTTTTGTAATGTATGTGGCCTTTTTTTAATCAATAGGTATTTTAATTGATCACTCAACAACAAAAACCCTCAGGAGACATTTCCCACAATGCATTGTTTTGTAGTCAATGGCGGCTTGCAGTCAGTACAGTATTACATTTCCAGCTGCGTTCGCTCAGGTTGGGGCCTTGCTGCTCCCGCCCCTTTCTTCTCATATTTTTGTGATGAATGACAGGTGATGTTGGAGCAAAAGCAGAAACATCCGTCTCACACCAGGTGATCTGTTGCCGCGTTTCGTCCACCTGAGCGATCTCAAACAGGCTTATTGTGCATCTTGGCTGCACTTATTTAGTGTCGCCAACATGAATTTCCATCCGTAACTTCTGACCAGAGTTTAAATGTGCAAAAAGTCATAAGATAGAAAATCCAAAAATGGTAACTGAATTTTGTTTCTCCTTTACTGATTTGTGGTTTAAAGAGTAGTAAACTTTAAAATAGAAAAAATTCAACACAGACTCAGAATTGGGAGCACATCCTCTCTGACGTCTCCACCTTAAATGTCAATAAGTCCAGTCCAGACTTAATGAAAATCATCTTCATCCACACTGAGGGTCTCAGTTTGGGATAAAGTGCTGCCAAGTGTCCAGCAGTAAGAAGACAAGAGAAGCCGTGTTCAGAAGAACCATTGATGGATTTACAGAACTGTAGAATTTAAGTCTTCTTTTGGGTTTAATAGTTAGAATTCAACAGTGTTAACTGAACTGTGTTAATAAGGACGTTTAAATTAGAAAACAGCAGATATAGAAAAATAAATAAACAGAAATGTATTACTGATTTATTTACTTATTGACTTTTTTATTTACGTATTTTATTTGAATAAGAGGGCTGCACGCGCTCTTGCCTCACAGCAAGAAGGCCCCCAGTTCAAGTCCCGGCTGGGGGACATGAAAAATACATCAATGGGGGGCCTTTCTGTGTGGAGTTTGCATGTTCTCCCCGTGCATGCGTGGGTTTTCTCCGGGATCTCCGGCTTCCTCCCACTGTCCAAAAACATGCTTCATAGGTTGATTGGCAACTCTAAGTTGTCCATAGGTGTGAGTGTGAGAGTGGGTGTGTGATTGAGGATATTCTACCCTGTGACAGACTGGTGACCTGTCCAGGGCATCCCCTGCCTACGCCCAAGTAGCCGGGATAGGCTCCGGCAGCCCTGTGACCCCGAAAGGGACAAAGCGGTACAGAAAATGAATTTGAATGAGAGTTTTATAAGTACAATTTGTGCAGAAAACAGTTAATAATAGAGTAGAGTTAATAGTATATAACATGTTCCATACAAATTTATTGGCTCTCAGACACTCAGTAGTTGCGTGTGTTGAAGTTGCGTCCCTCCCTCAGCTAGACCCTGCCTTCAGTGGTCCCCAGGCAAATTGAAGTTGACCCCCCCCACTAGACAGAGCTCTGAACCTTTTTTCTTTCCTTTGTCATGGTAGGGAGAACACCTCAATGGAAGGGGGGGGGGGTCATCTAAGATAACACAAGGGTTAAGGGGGTGGAGCCAACCTCTAAGATTTGCCCCACCCCCTTTTTTGACAGGGAGTGGAGCGAAGGTGAAATGCCCCAACTTCATTATTGAAGCACATTTAAAATCAAAAATAACTCGAGCCTATTGCTTTTTAAAGGAAAACAAAACAATAAATTAAATCTAAATTTATTTCTAAAACACTTTTCATATTTCAGTGAAATCAAATGTTTTACAGATTAAAAGAGTCTTTCAAACTTAAAAAACAAAAGCAAAACAAAAAATTTCACTTGTATCCTTTAACCATCCTCTCTCCCTCTGATCTTGTTGAGTTTTTAAAATTTTATTCCTGTATTTCTATATTTTAATGTTATTTTTAGCTGTTGCTAATCTGTGCAAACATAAAAACATGTTAAAATAACCTTAAAACTCTTAAAAAGAAAAAAGAATGTCAGAAAAGATTGAAACCACAGAATAAATAGAAGGTTGTTTGTTAGACCAGGCCAACACTGAGGTGTGTTTCTGTGGCTGATTTAACCTGAATGCTGCATGAAGCGGCGGTTCTGTCCTGCTGACGTGTCGTTTCCTCATGAAACAGACGTGTTCTGTGGAGGAAACACGCGTGCAGTGCTGCTGTGTCTTAATCCTCCCAACGTCCATTCCAAATGTCCCAAAGCTCAGAAGGTCTCCATCACTTGTAGCTGAAGCTCCTCCCCCACAGTCTGAAACGGCAAACATTTAAGATGCTCCGCCCACTTCCAGCTATTTCAAGCTGCCTGTTTCATAATCCACCATTAGGATCAACACAGTAAAGTACAAATGGCCGCTCTTGCGAGGACTCGTACACTGGGACGGACCGGCCGACCCTCCCGCCGCGCCTCCTTTGTGGCGGCCATTGTGGCGGTGTTGTCTGAGCCATATGGGCTGGTTTTGTGCTGCGGCCCCCCAGCAGCTGAAGCTTTGTCCTGGTGTCACAGAGGTCGCTGGGATTGTGTTCCCAGCTAATTCCCTCTTTCAGGGACTTCAGATCAGAGTCTATAATGATCTGGGCGGCCCAGAGCGGGGATTACCGCTGCTGGCAGACTTTGGCGGCCTCGGGTTCGAGGAGGCGAGCGGGATGGAGATGACATCCTCAGATGAAACGCCGCTGCCACTGCAGGAATCAATTAATTCCTCCCCACAGTCAAACCCACCCACTGCACCCCCACGTCCCCGCCCACTCTGAGACCTTTCCACCTCATTTCCCCCAATCCAGCAAGGAAAACACGATTAGTGGTGAAAGTGACGCGCTGAAGGGAAAGAACTGGCTGCTCGTGTCGCCGCCGCTCGCCATTGTCTCCACGTGGCTCACGGATTACAGAAACAACCCCAACGTTTGGGGTTTTGTCCTCTGGTGAAACGAAATAAAGTTTTGTCTTTTTGACTCGTCAGTCTGACATGTTTTTGACTTTCTTTAAATAAACGTCTGCGGTCAAATCAGGATCAGCTTAACGTAAATGAAAAGATGGGAAAGTTGAAGGCATAAATTAGGAAAAGAGAGACATTTTAAAAAGAAGTGTTGAACTCAAAATCAATATTAAAAATTCAAAAATAAAAAGGACAGATTATGTTCCCCCAAAGTTTAATAGATCAGAAGAGGGATGACACGAGCGGCGCAGAGAAGAGCAGAGGTGACATCAGCACAACCACCATCATGTCTCGTAGCCAATGGGCTCAAAGCTCCGCCCCCAAGTAGAATTGGGAGGAACAGTCTGAAGTGAAACTGTAAACGGAGACTGAAAGCAAAAAAGGAAGAGACACCAAAACTAAAGATACAAACCAACAGCTGTTACAGAAAAACTGGATTTTTATTTGGTTCCAGTTTTAAGCTTCTGGTTTTTTATTCAGGTTTAAAAAGAAAAAACTTCAAATTTTCTGTCATTATTTATCCTGAAAGTGTCGTAAATATTTTCTGTAATGACACGTTTGCTCAACTGTCCTCTCCGTCTGAAAGCTTCTGAAAGCTAAGACGTTCAGCCATGGGATTCCACCCGGAAGTATGCGACCGCCCCGGGAAAACGGCCGGGCAGAGCGGTGGAGAGCAGAATGCAGAGTACCCGGGGCTTTTCTGTGGCTCACTGGGGTATTTTCTCATTGCGTTTACCCCTGCCGCTCCTCAAATGATTGTTATTGACCAATCACAATAAGTGGTCTGATTTTTGGCTGGGATGGTTTTCAGTAAGGGACTAAAATCCACAGCAGTGACTCCGAACCCGCCTAAATGATGCCCCCCACCCAAAGCTAATGCAGAATCAGAACCGCCCAATGTGGGAGCACTGCTCACAGTTGGACATCAGACTTGGTGATCACATTGTGTTGTTGGAGGATTGTGCGTTTTGATGCTGAACTGTGTTTCCTCATCCAAAAGCCAAGAAGTCTGGTTTTTACCGGCTTACTTTAGGCCATGTGGGCACGCCAGGTGCCAGGTGTGTCCGTCCATCAGGGACTATTCTGCAACCATCGACTGTAACAAAGGACCAGATTGAGCGAGTGTGACCCCCCCCCATCAGCAAAATGAAGTCAATTCAGTCGCCATTTTTCTGCGATACGGACGTCGCCATGTTGGAGCCAGACGTCGTCAGTGAGCAGTGATTGGTCAGACTCGGTCCATGTCCTTGTCTTTGATGACAACCACTCTGACCAATCAGGACTGAGCTTGTTGGAAGGCCACACCCCTACCACCATAAAAGGAAGTCTACACAGAATCTGTCAAATGTTTTGAACGCTAGACGTGGGGGCCAGCAGACTCCACCTACTTTTATGGAGGCATCTGATTGGTCAGTTTAGAACTTGAACTCCAGAAAAAGAAAAGGGAAAAAAATATTAAATAAATGAGGATTATGAAGATAGGAAATGGTATCAGATCCAGAACGGTTCTTCTGACCAATAGAATCACTGAGTTTCTGCTGTTGATTTCTCTATAGACGTCTATGAGACTTTGTTGGTACTTCCTGTTTGGAACGGCAGGTGGGCGGAGTCACTCAGTCCAGTTCTCTTATACTAAATTAAACTAGCTCTTAGGACAGCAAAGGAACTTGTGTTGCGAGGGAAAGACTTGAACACGTTTTCAAGTCTTTGACTTGTTGCACCAAATGAAATTTGCTGTCCAGCGTAAACAAACAAGCAAACCGTTTGAAAGGACACAGAACAAAACGCTGCAGCAAAGTGAAGACGTCATCACAGCAGAAACAGGAGGAAGTGTTGGGGATCTATTGGACGATTAAAAAAAACAAAACTCCTCAGAGAGAAAAACGAATAAGATTTGAGCTCTGAAGATTGAAGACATCAGTGTCCTGAATAATGAAGCCCTCCTTCCATTCGCTCAGAGCTGAGGCGAAGCAGGCAGCCCCCCCCAAAGCCGTCCACTGCTTTAGAAAAACTACTTTTAACAAGATCACTGAAAACAAAACTTGTTTGCTCTCCCTTATTCCACTTCCCATGTTTTTGCTCTCATTTGTTTCCATAGACATCTTTTCATGGTTTATTCTCTTTCTTCTTGCCTCATGTGAAAGGGACTTTCATTGAAATTCATTCTCTCAAGGACCGGCGCCATGCAAGGCCAGGAGATAATAGGCCAACCTATTTACCCTCCAGTTTTATTTCTCTCCTCCCTTCCTTCCCCCCTGGCCGTGGGCTGATCACGGCCGCTGGGAGACGACAGCTGTCTCCTGCGCATTAGCAATGCAAATGAAGAAGAAGAAGGACAACAAGTGGAGATCAGGGCGTCGGGCCGCACATCCTCGGCTCAGGCTCGGAAAGGGCGGCTCGGTTTGGGCCAGCTGCCGCGCTGGGGGGGGCAGCTGATGGCCAAACGATGCAGACCGGCCTCGTTTTTGGGATGATGCTGGACGGAGAAAAGAAATACCGTCAACATGGAATTTCACAAAGAAAATTCAAAGAACTGACAATTTATTTAGGAAGGGACAGATTTGGAGGTGATTTCATTAGAAACGAGACAATTTCAAATCAAATCTTTTGCTGCTGTTTTACATTCATCAGTCACATCCTAAAGAAGCAAAGCGGCTTTTCAGGAAGAAGGTCAAATCCTCAGTCTGAGCTAAAGAGACAGAAGAGCGACTGACAGGAGATCAAACCTCCTTCAAACGTTCTCTGATGAATGAATGCAGACATACGTCTGTACTGGGGGGGGCAAAGGGGACAAACTGAAGTAAATAAATAAATGATCAGGTAAATTAACGTATCATTAAGCAAAATACAGGTTTATTCCATTTCAAAGTTATTTCAATATTTAATTAATGACGTGATGGTCGGGTTTTGCAGCGGCTCATAAATGACCTTCAACTGTCAAACTCACCTGTCAAGGGCAAACGGGCGGGGCTCAGCACCTGATTGGTTCTCATCCAGGTAAGACAACCAGTTCCAGAGAACGTCCTGATGTTGGCGTGTGCCTGTCGGACCCCGGGTCAAAGAAGTGAAGGGGCATTTCAGTCACTGTTGGGCTCATATTTTTGTCAGGAATTCTTCCAAAAACTTCCACGGATCCCTCCGGCTGACCTACTGCCGACTCCGGGCCGGAGGATTCTGCTTCCACGTGGTCTGTGAGGTCAAAACGTCTCCAACCAGGTCGCTTTAAGGCTCACGAAGGTCCGCTGTCACTGCAGCCGTCATATTATGACTGAATGAATGAATTTATGAAACACTGCAACACCAGACCAGGAAGAAACCTCCGGAACACGTGTTTCTGTCATGATTTGGTTTTTAAATTGATTCATAACACAGTTGTTTTTTATTCATTAAGTTCTGTTTTTTCTGTGTTAATGCCACATATTGTCATTTAATTAATGTTCTGTTCATTTACTTCAGTTTGTCGCCTTGGAGGTGTCTTTGAAGATTCAGGACTCCCGTTTGTGAGGCCCAGAGCTGAAGATCCTCATCCTCACTTCTGCATCCTTCCTCGACCTCCGAGGCTGAAAAAATGAAGCTTTGCACCATCAACCAGGCAGGAGTCACAGCAACATTTATGTTTCTAAAAAGAAAAATACGCACAAATATTATATACTATATATGTGTATATAAAAGTGTTTTGTATGAAGTTATTTTTACTTTAAAAACGAAGCTACATCCTGGAGGAACATGCAGGCTGTTTTTTCAATCAAAACTGTTTTAGGCGACACATTTCATCAAACTGAGGTGGTCCTGCTGTCAGAAAACCTTCCTGATGGGATCAGAAGGGGCTCTTCTGTCTCCAGATCGTCAGTTAAATCGTCTCTGACGGACCTCCTTGCGTCTTTCCCAGGAGTCTGAACCAGGAACACTCGTGTCATTTGATGATCATTGAAGAGTGTCCTGCTGTCATGTCATCAAATATGAGCAGAGAACACCAACATGAAAGTCACAATAACAAATATTAGTAGAATGAATGGAGTCGTAATTCATCAATCAGAAACACTAAGCGGGATCAACTCTGAGCGCCGCGCCACTTTTAGGTCGCAGATGGAAAAAAGTAAAATCCTCATCATCGCTCCCTCCACCAACCCAAGAAAACCTGTAAGAGACACGTTTTGATGAAACTCCTAACTGAGAGCTGAAGCTCCGAACCCAGACGAAGCTTCAAAAGAAGACGAAGCTCCGAACCCAGATGAAAAAAATTCTTTCCGTGCAGATCAACATCTGAGGTCACCTTCTCCGCCTTTCGGGTTAAAGTAGCACAACAAACTTTTAAAGGCCTAGAAATCCTCAGCATGGAGGCTTTCAGCCTCTGGAGTTTCTGAAGTATTCTTTGGTCTGTCATCAGATCCTTTCATGGAGGTTTTCTGTGGCTAATGGTAATGGTTTGGACATTTTTACCTCACTGTTTACCGCGAGTAATGCTCTATTCTTCATTCATCACCTTATCAGGCCTGGTGCCAAATCAATGCAGAACTGATTGATTTATATTCATAAAATCCAGCGCTGGAAGGATGCTCCACCGGCTGAAGAGCCGCACGTGTGGAATTAATGAAGACACTTTATCAAAGTTGCCATTAACACCATCGCTCAGGAGCAAGGACAAACCGTGTTAACAGCGTTTGCACAGAGAAAAACAGAGGAGCCATTGTTCCCCACGCTGCAAAAAAGCATCGTCATGGTAACCAGTCAGCTCCGGAGTTCGTGTGTCCTCAGAGAAAATCACAAAGAGACAGAAACTCATCAGCTGACTGACGGGGGGTGGGGGGGGTAAGCGCTTTCCTGACCCGCCAGGTAGCATAATGTTCTGCTTTTTTATGGGATGGTGGTGACCAGGAGTGACCGCACACACACACACCCTCACACACACACGCACACCCACTCACCCACTCACATGCACACACACAGATTTATGTTTTTTTTCACCTTCTCCAGGTGTGTTGGCCTTGTGTAGCCCCGCCCCTGTTCAGTTTTTCAGTGTTTGCACACATCCAGCTTCTCTGAATCCTAAAATAAGAAATAATGAATTCAATTAAATTAAATTAATTAAAAGGATTTGTTCAGTTATTCTACATTTAATTGTTATATCCATCAACAACAGATCAAAACAATTTAAAGCTGTGACGTTAATCATTTCTGATCATTGAATAATTATTGATCAGAACACAGAAACATCATTTGAAGCTTCACTTTATCATTTGGTGGAATTATAAAACAATAAAAATGAAAAAAAGAAGTTCTCATTTGTTTAAACTTCACTTCCTCTTTGTTTGATATTTGCAAATTAAAAGCACTAATGGTTGAGTCTGTTTTTCTGTATCTGTTTTGACACAGGGTGCTCATCCCTGTGGAGTGTTGCCGCCAACGCCGCCGCCAACGCCGCCGCCAACGCCGCCGCCAACGCTGACGGTGAAACCTTCCTTCCGGTGGAAACGGTCTACATTACTGAAGGTTGGTTTCATGTTTTAAATTCCTTCCACCTGCAAAATCATGTAAGTTGAGAAAACAGAAAGAAACTTTATGATGCCTTAAATAATAAAATAATATTTACATGTGAATCTATAGAAAAAGGAGGAATTCATGTTTTGGAGCCACTAAGTAACATTTCACCACAATCTATTATTTTTTGGCCTTTTACTGATATATTTGTGATAAAAGGAAACTTTAATTTAAATTTCTATGGGTTTTTATATCATCTCTCCTGTCTTAGTAGTCTTTATGTTTATGAGGAGAGTGTCTAACCAGGGACCACTTTAGGGTTCGATTCCTCCGTCAGGGGTAGGACAGCCCGTCCCAGCCCCTCCCTGAGGCTGGACCATCGTCCTCAGAGCTCCGGTTCAATCCTCGTCCTTGTTTCTGGAGAAGACCCCCCACTCCAGAACTCCAGGGCTGTGACTGTAGGGGGGGGGGGGGGGGGCAGAGGGCAGCACTCCGCCGGTTCTGTAGTCTGGAGAGACCTGGAAAAGTCCCAAGCCCAGTCCTGCCCCCACCCCAGCACCGGCTCACCCC
>CM074491.1:1383672-1395918 GCA_037389245.1 Oryzias sinensis
CCACGGCAAAAGGGCAAGGAGCAGCGACGACCAGGCCCCCCCACCCCCTAAGTCATGGAGTTAGCTATGGGAGACCAGAGACTGAATTCTTTCAAAGTTACTTGAACCTTGGGCTGACATTTTTTCCAAGCTGATATGATCAAGCAGCAGATTTCTGTGTTGACCTATATTTATATTTTTCGTACTTTTCCAATTTATTAAAATAGTTTTTTTAGCAATGCAAAGAGTTATGAAAATGATAGAGCCTAATCCTCCTTCTACATCGATGGCACTCATGTCACCAAGCACACAAAGTGACGGTGAAGCTGTGATTGAAACCTTAAGCCAGACTGATAGATCGGCACATACCTGCTGCCAGAGAGCCTGGACAGGCGTGCAGAACCATAGTGCGCCAGCTTCTTTAAAACAACCTTTAGCTTCATCATCTGGACAAATATGTAACTCATGTAACTCAGACATGTAACTCAGTTACATGTGGTCCTGTATGATTGTAAACAATGGTAGCAGCCAATCGGCTAGCTAGAAACCGACCATGTGACCGTGAGGCTCCATCCATACCATTGTGTCCCTTTCAGGACAGGGCTGCTGGAGCCTATCCCGGCCCCTTTAGGGTGAAGGCAGGAGACGCTCTGGACAGGTCGCCAGTCTGTCGCTGAACCACAATTCACACCTAAGGACAATTTAGAGTTGCCAATTGACCTATGAAGCATGACTTTGGATGGTGGGAGGAAGCCGGAGATCCTGGAGAGAACCCACGCATGCACAGGGAGAACATGCTAACTCCACACAGAAAGGTCCCCCATTGGTATTCTGGTTCAGGTCCCTCAGCCAGGACTTGAACCGGGGGCCTTCTGGCTGTGAGGCAAGAGCGCTAACCACTGCAGCCATTTAACTGTTGTTGACTCGTAAAAATAAGTCTTAAAGTCATTTCGAGCTGATTTTACGTGATGATTATAAAAAACGATTAGCAGGTCAAAGATAAATACTATGTTTTAACCAGATTTGCCCGACTTTAGAAAACCTTCAGAGAAGCGATTTTCAGAGAGACGGTCACTGCAGCCGCTCGCACAGGTCAGATCGCTGCTGTGGCAGAAATCTCTGCTGGGAACCTCCGTAGTTGTTGGTCAAGAGAAGTACACACTCTGCATGATTGATTCTGATCAATCTCCTGCTGAGATTTTTTTTAAATAGCGGTCTGTGTTTCCAGATACTCGTCACGATTTCCCATACCAAAACCTCATCTATACACAGGCAAAAAAATTAATTAAAATTAAAATAAACTTCCACAGGCTGCAATGCAGTTTGTTCGCAGTTCTGCAAATGTATCAACATTGCTGTGGCACCTAATGTGAACTGTATGTGATCATTGGGGGGATTGCGTGTTGTAGTGTTTTTTTGCATGTTTTGATTTTTATCTTTTCTTTACGGATTTAATCTTCCTCTGGAATTTTAGAATGATTTTATCCTCTTTTTAGAGTTTTTAACTGCAACCCTGTGGCCATCCATATTTTTATTGCTGAAAATAAATTGTCACTGTGGCCAAACTCTTGTGTCCTCTTTGGTGGAGTGTGTGCTCTCCCCAGATCATTCCCCTCGCCGTTTAATATGCTCATTCATCTTATTTGTTCACCTATCTTGCAACCCCCTACAGTCCTTCCATGTATATTTGCCATTACTATTCTAAAATCTATTAATCTATTTGGAACAGGGCAAAGATCTGAATAAAGTTTGTGTTTGGTACCTTTTGGTGTTTCAATGTCTCTTTTCTTTTTTGTATTTTTTTCACACCAGGAAAGATGCAAGCTGTGCATGTAAGAAACGGTGAACGCCAGAAATCTAATGGTACACGGCACATACTTCTATAGTGGCCCAAAGCGCTTTACATTCACACACCGGTGGCGGCTCCACTACCAAACACAGGCGCCAACCTTCCACCAGAGGCAAGGTGGGGTTCAGTGATTTCCCCAAGGACACTTAGACACATGGGCGTGCAAGGCAGGAATCGAACCTGCAATCTTACAATCATGGGTCGACCGCCCTACTGCTGCACCACGGCCGCCCACAACATCTCTGTTTTGAAAGCTGACCTCCAAATCCTTTCTGGAATGCGGTGAGTGGAGACGTCACATTTTCCAGCATTTTTCTTTACAGGAATCAGTCAACTTTGTGGATGAGCTGTCAGCTGTGATACAAAAATGCTTTTTTCTTTTTATTACTTTTTAATTCAGTGTTAATTTCTGTGCTGTATTCTAAACATAATCTTGCTGTGGTCAAAGCTGCCATAGAGTTCAGCATCATTACAACACAGTCCTACAACCAGACAGAGTTGAAGACACCTCTCATGCTAAAGTAAATTAAATAATCTCTTCTCAAAGTCATTTCAAGCATTCACAGTCATGCTGTCTTTCCAATTCAGTTTAGTTGTCCAACAGTGCAGTAAGGCAGATCATCCAAACTAGTTTAAATTTTTCTAGGGAAACAGCAGATTACACTTGAATCCATTCTGGAATACTGGTCCTGGTCATAAAAACACATAATTCTCCTGTATTTCCTTCAAAGTTCTGCATATGAACCAGATCTGAACTATACAAAGACAGACATTTCAAGTCCCACTTCCAGCTACTTTAATATATTGTAAAAGTCTTCCCAGTGGTCTTGAATTGGTGATTAGGCATTTTTTGAGGGAAAGAAAATGTTTTCTGGGACATGGGTTCTGTGGTTCAGTTGAAATTCACCTTCAGGTTCTTGACAGGGCTGTTAGTGCAGAGTTAACCTGCCTTCATTTCCCATCATGCCACTGTTTATGCTCCTTTTTATGTTTACAGTCCCTCACAAGCCCCAAGCACCAGAATTAGTGAGCAATATTGGAGCTATCCAGCCTTCTAGATGTGAGCCAGAGGAGGAGAATGAAGACCAGCGGAGCAGGGAGCTCAGACCTGACAAATGGAGCTGTACGTAACAACTACAAGCTTTCTCTAATGACATCTGTTCATCTGCTCCTGATTCACACCAATTTGAACAAATAAATACTCAGTTTTAGCCTTAAATCTTATTACAATGTCGTTAATACTAAAATGCTACATTTTCAAAAATCACTTTCATTGCAGTGGATCCCCCATTAAAATCAAAGTTTGGGTGTTTTGAACATGTTGCAGTATTTTTCTCATGATGTTTAAAAGAACACGTTTCAAACTGCATATCTGAGTATTCACTGACATCTGGATGAATCAGGAACAGAGAAATAAATGCAGTTTTGTATTTGGAGGAAGCGGCCGCGAAAGGGGGGGGGTTTGACCACCACTCCTGTTGGTTCATCATCTTATTGATTTAATTCAAACCTTAGAGCCCAGATATGAGCTGTATTGTTAATTCTTTAGAAACTGGTGCTACTGTCAAGGTGAATCTTTCTCTCCTTTTAGTCTAGACTACAAAGTGGGACTTAAAACACAGCTGGAACTTTAAGTAAGGAAGGACCCTTTTTATTTTGGACAAGTTTAGAATAACAAAATTAGACAAAAACAAGACAAAACAGGGCTCCAGACTAACTTTTTTAACTAGGAGCACAGTGGCCCCTAACTGAAAATTTTAGGGGCACAACCAGAAAATTTAGGGGCGCATACCGTAAATCAACATGCTAACCAAATCTACTAATTTCCACTGTATTACGAATAAATACTTTAATAATAGATGCAGAAATTACAATGTGCTGTTTCAAATTCAGTGTCACATTTTAATCTGTACTTTTGAAGATGCAACAAGAAGGTAAACTGACAGCACCATGGCTGAAATGACTGTACAAATAGTAAACAAAACGGATGGAAAAGTATGTTGGTGACACCAAAAGCGTGTTTGAGATCACCCAGGTGAACTCAACGCTGCACAGATCACCTGGTGTGTGACGTATATTTTTGTTTTTGCTCCAACATCACCTGTCAATCAAAACAAAAATATCAGGAGAAAGGGGCGGAGCAAGACCCCAACCAGAGCGAACACAGCTGGAAACTTAGTACTGCACTGACTGAAAGCTGCCCTACAGACTACAAAACAATGCATTATGGGACATGTGTCCAGATGGTTTTTGTAGTTCAGTGATCAATTAAAATAATTGAAAATACCAATTGATTAAAAAAAGGCTACATACATTAAAAAACATTCAAATAAGTATAAAATATATAATAACACAGATCATACTGAGGGGAAGATGAATATTAAAACTAAATTGAATGGTAAGGAAAACTCCAACTTCCTGTCGTCCTTCATTCGCCTTCTCATCCCCCCCCCCCCCCCCCCACCTGGTCTCCCCAACGATCCAGGCCGGTTTATCTCAAACACGTCTATCGTTGCATTTTCCCCGCGTGTTTTAAGTGTGTCTAAGTCTAAATCTTGTCACTCGCACATATTTAAAGTTAAAGCCCCGTTAGCTGTCACGCATGTACGTGAGGGACATTTATTCTTCTCAGCTGACCCGACTCCCGCGGGAGCGGTGAGCTGCCGTAACAGCCGTGCATAAACCGGGGGTGACACGCCGCCGCGCGCCTAACCAAATCCCTAAACCTTCCTCCGGGTCTGTGCGACCCAGAGAAAAGTTCAGCACGGACTGGATGTATTTAGAAAATTACGAGCGAAAAAATACGTTTAAAGGAAAGTAAGGAACTCCTTAATGTGGTCCGGGGAGGGGAGGGGGCAGTCAGGTGTCCTGCTTTCAAGCCCTGTCATTGTCTCGCCCCCAATAGCAATTTACCCCACTGTGATTGGTTGGTCCGCTCCGCGCACGACAATAAAAAAGTGTCTTTCATACAAACTGGCGGGCCGAATTAAAATTGAACTTTCATATTAAGGCGGGGGCCGCAAAATATCATCTCGGGGGCCGCGAGTTTGAGACCCCTGCTGTACACTCTGGCCCTGGTACACTAGCCGTAGGTCGGAAGAACGAATCAATAGTTCACTTATTCATAGCTCAGACGCACATATCAGGTTGTGATGATATTTGTCTCCGTTTCCTTCCCACAGATGTTAACGCGCGCGCGAATATCTCTAGGCCCCTCCCCCTAGGCATCACGCGAATGTGTGCTCGCGTTTCATGAGTATGTGCGCGAGTGTGTGTGTCTGCGTGCGTGTGCGCTCGTGTCTCATTAATTATTTCATTGATCATTGACGTGCCCCTTCTACGTTTAATGTATAAAAAATACGTAGGGTGGGGGAGGCAAATTTACTGGTAGCACAAGTGCAACTGGATGTAAAATTCAGTCGCACTCTCAAATTTTGGTCGCAAAATGCGACCAATTGGTCGCAGTCTGGTATGGAGTCCTATACTGTTCATAATTAAATAAATAAATATTTGATTTAATAAATAAATGTGACCTCATGCAAATACACAGTCAACAAATAAATCTCTCATAAATATATAAAAAGACCATGAAATGGTGAAAAACCTGCACACTGATTTTAAATTAGCCATTATATTATTCAATATATTTCATTTTGCTTTAAAAACCTGTTCATTATTTTAAAAAAGCATTTTAAAATATTCATTTTATTCATGTTAAATATTATTACAATTCTACGTCTTTTTTCAGAACCTTGGATTTCAAAATCAATATTTTCCAAAGTAGCTTTGTTTTTATTTCATGTTGCTGTTTTTCACAATGGCGTATTTATTTCATAATGAGCTTTTTCAGCAGAATGGGTCTGTCAATCAAACCAGACAAGGCGGAGACACTTTTGTGATTGGCTACTCCTTTACTCAGACATAAGCAGCAGCACCCCGACTACATCGATCGAAGATGCTTCAGTGAACGTGACGGCGCGATCCACACTCCTCAACACTAGGGGGAGTATGCACCTCAACACATCCACAGTGTTACCAGAAATTGGGCAGTTTTTGTTCTAAATTTGCGGATAAAAGTGGCTTTGGGCGAGTGTGCATAATTCGGGTGTTTTTGTGGTCGGTTCTGCAATTTTCATCTTCTCATGAACATCTAGTAGTGGCCTAAGTTAGGCTGAGTGGCTGTTGGACTTTAACAAAACTTCTGTGAACTGGAGTTCATTAAACACACCATGCCGCGTGTGGGAGGAGCTAGCAGCTAATGCTTTAGCCTGATAGCCACTTGGAGCGATTGCCTGTGTTTATCTCACTTAAAATGCATGGATGCACAATGCACACGGAGAATGTTAAGAGATCAGGTTTATTTATTTGGAATAGTTCCACAACAATGTTTCCATGTTTGAGTTCATGAGATCATCCCAGAGAGTCTTCAGCTCCTGCAGTCAAACTACGTCTGTTACGTATAAATCAGAGCGCCCAGCGCAAAAACTGTGTGTGTGTGTGTGTGTGTGTGTGTGTGAGCGCAAGTTAAGTTAAGGGTCTGTTGTTCAGTTCGCCGGAAAAGTAATAATAAAAAAGTATATCCAAAGTATAGAGACTGATTCTTTTAATAACCCGCTCTGAGAGGTCTGAACGGGGAAGTGATCCCAAATCAAACCCCGGATCTCCGCTGCGTTTACAACCAGAAAGAGAAACTTTCGCAGGAAAGGTTCAACATTTTCCCCAAGAGGGGAAAAAAACAGAGGACCTGATTTATAATCATTGTCTCAATGAAAATAGAAAAAATATCATAAGGTTCAGGAGGCCCGAGCAGGCTTGTTCCCCTATCCACTGCTGTCTGGTCCGACTCTCTGTCGGTCCGCCAGCTCGCCTCCTGCGAGCCGACATAAGGCACGATGACGTCAGACTGGATCTGTGAGCTCAGACAGCAGAGCCGTTAGCTGCAGAGCAAACGAGAGCTGAGTGAATTGCGTAAGAGTCAGGAGTGTTTCACGTGGAATTCGAGACGTGGACGACCGGAGCTCCTTTGGTCCACACAAACCCTCAAACTACAAAAACAGAGTCGTAGATGTTTGCATCTTCTGCAGCAGACAGATCGTTTGTCTCTATTTGATCTCTAATGTCAGCAAAGCCGCGCAGATATCGCTGAAATATGTCATCTCTCTGACTGGAACACCGCTGAGCGGGTATCGAGGAATAAGAGTCGATTTCCATGGATCAGCCAATGAGCATTTAGATCCCGCCCACCTTCACTGATTGACAGATAGACCCATTCTGCTGAAAAAGCTCTTCATGAAATAAAATACGCCATTGTGAAAAACAGCAACATGAAATAAAAACAAAGCTACTTTGGAAAATATTGATTTTGAAATCTAAGGTTCTGAAAAAAGAAGTAGAATTATAATAATATTCCACATGATAAAAAATGAATATTTTAAAATGCTGTTTTAAAATAATAAACAGGTTTTTAAGCAAAATGAAATATATTGAATAATATAATGGCTAATTTAAAATCAGTGTGCAGGTTTTTCACCTTTTCATGATCTTTTTATATATTTATGAGAGATTTATTGGTTGGTTGTGTATTTGCATGAGGTCACATTTATTTATTTAATCAAATATTTATTTATTTAATTATGAACAGTATAGGACTCCATAGTCTGGAGCCCTGCAAAATTATATAAAACAAGACAAAATTATAAAAACACAAGCCCAGAAATGGGGGTTACATTTGATTAAATAAAGGCAACATTTGCTTTAAGTTGTCTGCCGTTTGTACCTATTGCTTTCCTTAAGTAGGGTGGTGGGCAAAAAATCGGGGGAAAAATTGAAAATCGAATTAAAAAAAATAAAATCGGAGATCGCAGAGAGTCTGCAGTTACCAATAAACACTAAGGTATTAAATGTTAGATGGGCCAAACTCCATAGAAATGTGTAGTGGTTTGTTTGAAAGTTCATTTGGAAATGCCAGTTTTTCACAAAATGTATGATGTTGTCATGAAAGATAACCGGTTACTGTTGGTCACCTTTGCATTTCAAAGTATTGATATTGGTATTTCAATGCTGTTCAAGTTCTGTGTATCAATGATGGACCTCATGGCTATTGCAAAGTCTACAAAGCCCATCGAGACGACTGTTGTGAATTTGGGCTACACAAATAAAATTGATTTGCAGATTTCATACAGTGATGGTGATGCAAATTATTATATCATACCATTCTGTTTCTTGTAGAAAGAATAAAATAAAGGTGGCTGTTTTACCAAACTATAAATGTATAATGTTTATACTGTTGCATAGTGACTTCTAAGTAACAGTGCATTCTAATTGTAATTCCAACAAGAAGTAAAACTGAGTGAAGTTCAGAATAAAATTAATTTCCACTATTAGCAGAATTTGACACAATATTAATTTAAAAATTGATCTATAATGAGTGAAATGTTATCTGTTAGAGTAAAAAACAGAAATGTTGAAAAATTATTGCTCCAGAGTGAATAAATGATATTCCAACTAGAGTGAAATCACTGAGTAGTTTTTTGTATCTCCTTGCAGAGTAATATTTAATCCCTGTGAGTAAAATCTTTGCACTAGATTGAGTACATTTTACTCTGTAATTTTAACTCTGTTAGGAGAATAAATTTGACTCTATTTAGTAATCTAGTAATCTCATGCTTCTGTCCCCTAAAATCTCTCCCTGTTGGCACAATGTAGATCTTTTTTTACCCACTTCCTTTCACTAATGTATGCATCTATTGCTGATTCTGTTTCTACTTGAATAGTGGCGTAGGATGTTTAAAGACTTTGTGGATGAGGATAATATTCTCTCTAGAGTTGGGTTAGACACAGAATCAAACAATCATGGACAACCTTTGGTAGAAAGATTCTAAATGTTGTGTTTGGAATGGAAGGGTCAATCCAGAGAATGATGGCTTCACCTCTATATGTTTATCAGGTAAAGCTGTGATGGATTATATTGTGACTCCCCCCACACTGGTTCAATTCAATTCAACTGGTCTAAACAGATAGTTGAATTTAAAGTCCTCCCCCTTTGGTGATAGAAATAAACTCCCTGATCATTCAGTGCTTAATAAATAAAAATAATTATTTAAATTAAAATGATGTTTAGTAGAGAAAAAGGATTAAAATGTAAAGAAAAGGCCTGAAAGGAGAGCTTCTTACTGTGTTCAGTAAGTTCAGATGATAGAAAAGATGTTTCAGGAGGGATAAAGCTCTTCAGCTACAACTGCATTTGCTAAAGAATCAGTCACAGCTATTTTGGAGGGAAATCCATCAACTTGGACCTAAAGGTAGACGGTAAATTCCACATGAGATTCTATCAGACTCTGGAGAATCTGTCTTTCTAACAGAGCAGCTGTTCAACAAGTGGGAGTCAGATTCTAAGAACTTGTTTGTCTGGAATAGTTGTTCCCTCCTGTTGATGACCAGTTACTTCTGAATATGAGCAAATCCAAAAAACTTTCTCTGAACTGCTTTGATCAAATAAATCAGGATATTACATGAGGAGGTCCTAAAAGTCATTGAGAAAACTAAATTTTATTAAGCTGCTGGTGTGGATGAACCATCAAACCAGGTTCTTAAGTGTCCTAAATTGTTCAATACTTTTCATTGTCTCTTTAGATTCTGTTTTAAAAATGACTTTATACCATTAATAATTGATTATAAAGCCGATTCCAAAATCCCCTACAGCAGACCCAAGAGTCCCTCTGAATGATAGAGGCATTAGTCTTCTGAGTACCGTGTAGAAGATGTTCTGTAGTATTTTAAAACATAATTTATCTGAATATCCAGAAATAAACCAAGTCCTTTAGAGGAGCAGAATGGATTCAGGACAAATATTGACCATTGGATTGAAGACTTCTGTCTCTAATATGTGTTCTGGATGTTGATGATCACAGACTGGTCAAGTGTGTGTAGAATCCCCAATCAATGACAGCCCAAATGATGACCTTTGACCTTTTTCTTCTTGAATGGAGAGTTGGATTTACAGTAGAAGATACATCTATGGCTGTCAATTATAATAAACCAAATTCTGATTGTGATATTAACAGCAGGAACTCCTTCATTCCAACATTGGAGAACTTCTAACCAAAACCAGCTTCACTTGTTCAGTTAGCAGAAAATCTCCACACCAATAAACAGACAGATTTCACCCTAAACTAACACAAAAAATGGACTCATCGCTCTCATGGACGCACAGTTAAGCTTATAAAACCAAAGTGCTCTGTAAACATTTAAAAATTGCCGTTTGCTGCTCTGTTTACTACTGTCTCCAACTTAAAATTGTATCTACTCAGAAAACGACGACGCCCTCTAGGATTGTGGGAAACCCTCAGATGATAGATGGTGACATCAGAACTATGTCATGAGTGAAAATGACCATAAATGGTTCAATATTATTCCTAATTGTAATCTTGGCCGCTGGAGAAACTTGTCAAGTCTTTAATCTTCCATTGTTGTCCCTTTAGTAGTATTTAACCGGCTACTAACAGGTTATTGGCCGTTGGAGCTATTTAACGTCTCACTTCTTTCTTTTTTTTTTTATACACTGTATTTTATCCCACGATGGGGAAATTCTTTCTCCGCATTTGACCCATCCCCTTGGGGAGCAGTGAGCTGCAGCCGAAACCGCGCTCGGGAGGCAGTAGCGTTAAGGGTCTTGCCTAAGGACCCACACTGGGTGATGTTAACTGCTCGCCATTGATATGGTAATTGCCCCCAGTACCATTGCTCATTCCCCTCCGGGAATCGAACCCTGGTTTCCTGCATGGTAGCTTCCCACCTTACCAACCGAGCTACCCTTTCTCCAGTCAGAGCCTCTGTGCTCACAGATGATCAGCTGATGTCCTTTGTATTTTTATCTGCCATAGGTCTGTTTCTGAATGGAATCATTTAAAGCCGTTCTATTTTTTTGACAAATTTTGAGTTTTGACACTTGCTGCTTTCAGTACAACCGCGTCGTTCAGGACTACGACTCCTGAATGACAAGTTTCTTCTTCAGACCATGCTGGATGGCTCTGTGGACCAAACTAAAGGGATTTTTAGTTCCTGCAGGTGGGAGATGAGTTGTCATCACAGGACCACCTGCAAGCCAAACACACCGCTCTCCCAGAATCCTCGGCTCAGCTCTCCCACAAAGCAGATGACACTGCTGAAACGTCTGACCGCTTGAACAACCAGCTAGCTTTTGTAGCTAAATGGATAGAACAGCTAGCAGACCAATCAATGTGGTTGACCATGAGGGTCTGTGTGAAGTGATACGCATTGCAAGCAATGACCCAGCCTAGCAACTTCCCTCTAGAGCTGCTACTGTGAAAAACATCAGCAACCTATAGGAAGATGACAAAGATAAAAAGACCCATGCAGCTCAATGGGGATCACTGGACGTCTCTCTGTAATCACAATAACCTGGAGGTTACAGGACATTATTAGGATTCAGAGGGGAACTGAGGTCAAATGCTTTAACTATTGTGGAAACAGAAGAGCAGCATGTTGCTAATGCTGCACTTAGCACTTTCTGCATGTGTCCAGACAGCGGGGTATTGAATATAAAGTCAGCAGACTGACTACAGCGGAGAGACAGCTCCTGTTTGAGCACAACGCCGTACATGGTTCATAGTATCTACCATGGTAGTTTCTCTGCAGAACATCTTACAGCACACTAGCTAAATGTAGAAAGTTAGTGGTCCATGTTTAACATAGTCCTGCTATGCAGCAGAGCTGGAACACAAGCAGATTGACCATCAGAAAAAAAAAAGAGTCCCACACACAGGATCTGACTACCAAGTGGAACAGGAAATGATCAATAATGACAAACACAGAACCACTGACAGATGGTCCTACATCCAACCAACGTCTCCATGGCAACCCTTGCTGAAGTGGATAAGCTGAAGAAGCTGGAGGAAGTGCTAGAGCATTGTAGCTAACTTAGTTATCTGTCTGTGTTTCCCTTTTTATTAAGATGAAATTCAATTCAACAATACCAGTTAAATCAGGAAATATCAAATATCTAGGTATCAATTTTTCCCCCAAACTATCAGAACTGGTGCAGCTAAATCACACCCCATTACTGAAAAGCATACAGGACGACCTAACACGCTGGACCAACCTGCCTCTGTCCCTTATGGGCAAGGTAGCCACGGTAAAAATGAAAATCTTACCCAAAGTTAATTATCTCTTCTCAATGATTCCCACACAACCGCCATTAAAATGGTTCGAAACATTAGACTCATCCATATCAAGCTTTTTATGGAACACTAAACCTGCAAGAATTAGTCTAAAAACTTTAAAATCTGCAAAAAGCTGTGGAGGATTAGAATTACCTAACTTCCACAATTACTTTCTTGCAAATAGATTACAATACATCTTAAAATGGTTAAAAAATAATCCAGAAACCAACTCATGGT
>CM074491.1:1405873-1419730 GCA_037389245.1 Oryzias sinensis
GCAGGAAGTGCACCAGCTGACCAAGAACTTATATACACACCAGGCCTCTCACAATAAGGGCGGGGCCAGGTGTTCACAGTTAGTCTGATGGCTTGTCTGATGCCAAGGGGTTACATATCTTTCGCTGGGTTTTCTGACAGCAATTTAATATGTTTTAAACTCTCACGCAGACTTTGGCAGTTAGCGCACAACTGCGCCACCTGTTGTCGTAGATGTACAATTACACTTTACACGGCAAAAAGCAAAGTCTGTTCCTCGGGGTCCCCCCTAACCTCGATTCGCACCCGCCCCACTATTTGAGAAGCACTGTTTTAACCCGGTGTATAGATATCAGCCAGCTGAGTGTCCCTCCTCCTAACCCCATCATTTCTGATCACTTTTTGATTACCTTCCAGTTTACACTGGCACATCCTTCTGCCCCAGTGAATAAGAAACAGCTTAGAAGAACCTTAACTGACCGTTCTGTGTCTGAGTTTAAACACACAGTTCAGCCAGTACTTTTCTGAGAAAATACCCTGAGTCCAGCTCCCATAGCATGAGTCTTAGTATAAATGACCACTTTGTTAATGATGCCTTACAAGCCCTCAGGAGTACACTCGATGTTGTTGCCCCCTTGAAACCTAAGTTCGTCAGACAAAACCGAGTAGCACCGTGGTTTAACGCTGAAACTCGTTCTCTTAAACAAGAAACCCGTAAGTTGGAAAGAGAATGGCGCCGCTCCGGTTCAGAGCAGTCTCTGGATATCTGGAAACATAGCCTATTAAATTATAAAATAGCTCTGCGTAGAGCTAGGAGCCAGTACTATTCAACCTTAATATCAGAGAATGGAAACAATCCAAGATTTCTTTTTAGCACTATTGCTAAATTAACTCGCAGTCAGAGCTCAGTAGAACCACATGTTCCTGTTTCTCTCAGCTCTGATGATTTTCTTACATTTTTCGATAGTAAAATCTCAAATATTAGACATAAGTTAAATCAAGTTATTCCTACTATCAGCCCAGAACAGGCTGAAGTGGTAGAAATGGAGGCATCCATAGAAACCTCTGTAACATTAGACTGCTTCACTGCTGTGGATCAAGCGGAAATAACATCAGCTCCTGGCTGTGGTTCCTGTCTCCGGCTCGACTCGCGCCTTTGACTGTCCCCACAACCACGGCTGGATGAAGCTCGTCTGCTGGACTTTTATATATGTAGTTGTAGATTTAGATAAGTTAATTCTTCTCTAAGAGTTCTGGTAAATCACCTGTCCGTCCTGGGGGAGGATCCCTCCTTCATGTGGGCACCCCTGAGGTTTCTTCGTTTTTTCCAGAATCCATTTTTTTTTTTTGAGTTTTTCTTTACGGAGAAGGGGGGTCTAAGGCCAATGATGTCCAGTTTAGTTTAGTCAATTTAGTATATTCCTATTGAATTCTATGTATTCATAATCCTTTTTGATTTCATGTTTCACTTTTTCAATTACCGATACGAAGCCAATTGAGACAACTGTTGTTGTGAATTTGGGCTATACAAATAAAATTGAATTGAATCAGTTTCAAACACGGCTGTAGACAGAAAATCTTCCAGTGAAACATCAGAAAGTTCTTCACCTGATCCGTTCTTCTCATCCTTCAGGGAGTTCCGCTTCTTTACTGACCTCAGAGTCTGCAGACCGTAGTTTGGATTTTCCAGAAAACCCCACAGGTAAAGACATTCTGAATCCTGCAGATTCTGGTTCCCGCTCAGGTCCAGTTTTGTCAGATTAGACGGGTTTTTCTTCAGAGCTGAACCCAGAGCTTCACAGCTGATCTCTGACAAACTGCATTTCTCCAACCTGCAATGAGACAGAAAAGTGTGTTCAGGAGCAGTGATGCAGCTGGAGGTCCAGGAACCAAACAGAGTTTAACCAGATTTTTAAGATCATGATTGAAACAGATCAGTTTCATATCAATCATCACAGATGAAGAAGAGTTTTTTACATCCTGTTGGACATAATACTCTAAAACTACAGGTTTTTTATGAAGTCTTTACAGTTGCTGTAGGCAACAACCACGACAGATACAACAGAGTAACAAGACAACTTCTATCAATGCTTATATCTCTTTATTCCTTTCTTTCCACTCTCCCAACACACCCGTTATATCATCTCGCCTCTCCAGCCACCCAACAACACTCTCCTGATTTAGGAAAAGTCCTGAGACCACCTGCTGATGCTACAGTGGGGGTGAAGGTGGAGAGGTAGCGGGGCAACAGCCCCAAAATAAGGAGGTATAGCTGTCAGGTCTCTAGAGGGTTAAGGCCCCCTGAGATGCTGTTATGCATCACCCCTGGAAGTGGCCAACCATTCCCTTTGAAGGGCCACACTTTTTCCCCCAGGTGAGAGCCCAACCCTGTAGACCAGTTCTGCTAGATTTTCTACCATCTAAGTAGGTCTGCCCCAGTGATAGCCCAACTTAGAATGCTTTGCCTTTTTCCTTTTCGGGCTATACAGTGAAACCAGGTCTTGATGCCCAAATCCAATTTTCTGACTATATCCGATTTTCTTGATGACCTGCTTGCATCATGTTTTAAAAGTGACCCATATCTGATGTTTGCATTTACACTATACAATGCTGAAACTATCAAATGTAGATGTTCTGAGGACTAGGTAGCAGCATTTCCTTCGGACGCACCGCGGTTCGTCGAAACTTTCCCGGGACTAGCTTTGTCATCAGACCGGCAGCCGGATCGCCAAAGGCAGAGGCGCTGCTACACAGATCTGAAAAACTCTAAATCAGTGATTTTTTTCAACCAGTGTGCCGCGGCTCACTAGTGTGCCGTGGAAGATGGTCAAGTGTGCCGTGGGAAATTACCCTCATTAACTGATCTAAAAACATTTCCCATCTCCAGGATAACAGCTCTTTGTTCATCCAAACAGGCCCTGATAAAACACTGAGTAGTTTCGAATATAAAAGATCATAAAATACTTTTTTCTTCGTGTTTATTTTATTCTATGAAAGATATTTTGATAAGAATGATGGTAACGAGATTTAGCCGCAGCTTTAGCTCTGTTTTAGGAAAAGTCCCGCCCCTTTAACTGTCTCCACCAATCATTATTGAAGGCTTAATCATATGTCATCAGTCTGACCAATCAGAAGTCTGTTTAAAGTCCTAACTTCGTTGTTCCAATTTAGCTCAAAAAGTCGCTCAGTTCTTTTCTTTCCTTTTTTTTTTTTTTCTAACTTGTCCTGTCCAACAGCTGGGCAGACAGATGAGAGCTGAAGGCCTCTTGTGTTGGACATATTTTACTTTAACAACAGGGGTTATGAATCTTCTGACAAACCAAAGGTATGTCTGAATAAACCCCTTTTGGAATCCAGGACAAACTTTATTAATTTCAATCATGTTTGAAAATCTTTGGTGTTGGACCGGACGGAAAAGGAAAGGAGGGCGGAAGAGAGAGGGATATGGGGGGGTCAAGTTTGGTTGGATGGTTGTCATTACAGTGAGGTTCAAAAGTAATACAAGTCTAAAATGGGGTGGGGCCTGCCCACTCAACCTCCCCAACCACACCCCCCCACACCCGAGCCAGGAAAACCGCGTAGCACCCTAGCCTGCCCCACCCAGGCACCGGACCAGATCCCTTGACCAACGGAGTCCCCACCGCCCCCCACCGGGCACCAGAGGCCCCAACCCCCACCCCGAACCACGGCAGAAAGGCAAGGAGCAGTAGCCGCGGTTACATTGGCAAAATATCTTGATGGAATCAATGGTCGGGTTAAAATTCACCCGTGCACATGGGCACAGAAAACCTTTTTCCGATTAGAACAAATGTTCCCATGGCTCACACTTTCGGCCGGAATGAATCATCTGGGCATGCGCAGTAGTGTTAAAAACTCCCGGATGAGGAAATAGGTCCCGTTGTAAACAAACTGCTGCCACAGACATTTATTTTATGCAGCAGCTCTATAATATACGAGACGATCTTCCAAACGTTCTTTTATTAATGTTATGAATATTATTGTTTTATTTAGTGCTTTTTTTTGTGGAAGAACGGAGCTGGAACAAGGGTTAGGACAGGCAATAAACAAGGGCTAACAACATTAGCCTTGTGGACACAAAATCCAGGACCATGCGAGAAACGCAGCATTCTGCAGCTTGGCTGCACGTAAATGTGTGGGAATAACATCAGCCTTTATATTGTCGGGACACAACTGGAAACACAAATCCACGTGATTGTTTAAACAGTTTCTAAGGACTGAACAACATTTATTTCTGCTCCGAAAAGTTCACACACACTGCCCCAAAGCCGCTGTGTGTGCTGGCAGTCCCTCCAGGGTCCTGCAGCCGCCAACCCAGAGCGGTGGGACGGCTCACAGTCTGAATTCTCCCACACATAAGAAAAAACAACAAAACGCACACTTAACAAAGCATCCTCCTCCCCTCAGGCAAAAAGTTATTAATCCGGCTG
This sequence comes from Oryzias sinensis, assembly GCA_037389245.1. Taxonomy (NCBI): domain Eukaryota; kingdom Metazoa; phylum Chordata; class Actinopteri; order Beloniformes; family Adrianichthyidae; genus Oryzias; species Oryzias sinensis. The sequence continues at coordinate 1,410,300 of CM074491.1, forward strand.
TTCTGCTCACTCGGGTGCCAGTGGACCGAGTGAGCGTCGGGGGGCACGAAGCGCTCTTCCTCCGCATCTCCCTCGTGAGGGGTGAAAGAGAGGGGAGAGAGCCAGCTGGGCGAGAGCGAAGCGGCGCTTTTACCGGGGCGCCTGCAGAGCAGCTGGTCGGTCCCATATGCGCTCCAAAGCTTTCTCTCAGTGAAACACCGTCTATGCATGACGTAACCCAGAGCAGCAGTGACACACGATCGGAATGACCGTTTACATGCTCCACGATCGGATAAACGATCGCTATAACCCACCTATCTCCATCGGAAAGAAATTCTGATCCAAATGAGTCTGACCGGGGCAGAGTATTCCGAATGGCGCGTTTACATGACGCATTTTCTTTCCGATCAGGCGTTCATTCCGATTACTTTCACCCATGTAAACACAGCTAGTGACGACCAGGCCCCCCCCCACCCCCTAAGTCATGGAGTCAGCCACGGGAGACCAGAGAGACCGAACTCTTTCAAAGTTACTTGAACCTTGGGCTGACATTTTTTCCAAGCTGATATGATCAAGCAGCAGATTTCTGTGTTGACTTATATTTATATTTTTCTTGTTTTTTCAGTTTATTAAATTTGTGTTTTTAGCAATACAAAGACTTGTGAAAATGATTGACACTAATCCTCCTTCTATATCGATGGCACTCATGTCACCAAGCACACAAAGTCACGGTGAAGCTGTGATTGAAACCTTAAGCCAGACTGATAGATCAGCACATACCTGCTGCCAGAGAGCCTGGACAGGCGTGCAGAACCATAGTGCATGCATGTAGCTGTCGGGTAGATTACTGTCACAGTGCTGACAAATGGCTGAGTTGCTGAGACCCATCTTGAACATCCTCTGTCCAGTGTAGTATATTCTGTGAAGAGTTTTGAAATGGATTAGCTGCAGATTTGGACTTTTTGTCAGTTTAAAGGTGTTTAGACAAAGTTCTGACCAGAAGCTTTCATCTGTGCTGATGCTCAAATCCGCATCCCATTTTGTTGTTGGAAGTGAAATATTATTATCTAAATTACATAAAAGTTTGTATATTTTGGAGAGAGTTTTATTCATTGAGAAATTGATCAGAGTGGTAACTACATCTGGTAGCTTTAAATCGTTGTCTCTGTATTTAAACTTTTTAGTAATAATTGATTTAAGTTGTTGATATTCCAATAAGTTATTTATTCCATGTTTGTCTTGAAGTTCCTGGGGAGTTATGAATCTTCTATCAATAATTATATGCTCTAGTTGTTTTATGCCCCCTGCTTGCCAAGCTGGGAAGTGTATCATTTTTTTGTTTATAAGGATGTCAGGGTGGTGCCAGATGGGTGTCATTTTGCACGGTTGAATCGACAAATATTTTTCAATATAAGAATTAAAATGGAATAAATGTACTTTGACCAATAAGGTCCTAAAAGTATGATTGAGTAAATAAATTTATTTTTGACATTAACTTAACTTCTCCAGAACTTTTAAACGGTTCAGGAGCCTGAAAGTTGTTTCAATAATAAGATAAAGATAAAAGATAAAGGTATTCTTTATTGATCGCACAGCCAGACACCTCCAGACAGTTTGTTGTGGAGGTGGACGTTTCTGACTCCGGAGTAGGGGCTGTCCTATTCTAGCGTGAAGAATCATCAGGAAAACTCAAGCCCTGCGCCTACTTTTCCAAGAAGCTATCCCCAGCAGAACGAAATTACGATGTGGGAAATAGAGAACTCCTCGCTATCAAACTGGCTCTTGAAGAGTGGCGACATTGGCTGGAGGGCTCGACACACCCATTCATAGTTTGGACTGACCATAAAAATCTTGCATATCTGCGCTCTGCTCAAGCCCGTTGGTGTTTATTCTTCGATCGGTTCAATTTTTCTATCACATACAGACCAGGCAGCTGTAACATCAAGCCTGATGCCTTATCTCGCCAATTCTCCGACTCTGAACTCCCTGAAATCAATTCCGGAGACCTGCATCATTGGCAACCTGACCTGGGACATAGAGACAAAAGTCATTCGGGCGCAAGGTGAGGAACCTAACCATCCTACACCACATAACACTTTTTCTGTTCTATTCAATTTTTTATTTGTTCTGTGAGCATGACCAAGAAATCTCCCTGAAATTAAACTTCTGGTCTGGTTTTTGGCCTCTGAAATTGAAACCATCACAAGAAGAGCCTATTTTCATATACCTGCTGGAGTTCAGAGTAAGCTGACATGAGACCAGTTCATCTGAGCGCTGTCCCCAAGGGAGCAGATGGGGCAGAAGCAACTGGCCCATCCCTGTAACCCTGCAAGAGGCTTTGGAGATAGCATGATGAGAGAATTGGCTGGAACATCTACAGACAACAGTGCCATTGGTTGTACCCTGTTGCAAGAGCTGTGGTTAGAGCTGTGACGGTGTCGAATTTTTCACCAGAATTTTACCACCAGGGGGCGCGGTGTCGCGGTTAACCGCAGCCCCCCCCCCCCCCCCCAAAAAAAATCCCCCTGAAACTAACTATAGGTGTTGTAGATTGACTGTGTGTGAGCGCGGAGCATCTTGTGTAGGAATAGTAGGAAGGTGCGCACAGGTGTGTTGGGGGTGTGTGTTGATTCTTCTGCAGCGGACTGCTCTGGAGCTGCACGCGAGTTTCACCTGTGCTCTCTGGTACAGACATATTCTCAAAATATTATGTATGGCCCAGTAATAAACAGACTGCAGACACCTCGTCACCTTTCCAATAGCCGTGAAGTGAAACCCATGAAGAACGCGGGGAAGGAGGCTCCACCTTTGTTTATACAGACACGTAATGTTACGCTGCACAAAATAGTTCCCAAACAAAACATGTAGGGATTTTCATGGAAATCTAACAGCGCGCGTTCATGTTTGGTGTTACGGAGTGAATGACAACAGTAATATACCCCCCCCCCCCCCACACACACACACACAAAATCCTCCGGTGGGCGGCTGTGTCGCGCACTTAACACTAGAAGGCCTGGATTTTTCTGGCTCTCCTTTAGCCACAGAGAAGCTAACTGGCTACTGAGTTGACAAAAATTAGCATCATTTGATTTGTAAATCGGGCCATTACCTGAGGAATGTGCAGGGAACTGTGAGGTGGGGGTGGTTGCTTGTTTGTGTGGAGGAGAGAGGGCTGATTGTGTTGAGATGTTCTGTGGCATTGATGGCTTTTCCCATCAAAGACTCGCTGCTGTTTCTTGCAATATATTGCAACTAAACCCGACAAGTTTGGGATCAAATTTTGGGTGGCTTGCGACTTGAAATCCAAGTATATATGCAATGTCCTCCCATATCTTGGCAAGGACCCCAGTCGTCCCAGTGGGGAGCGACTGTCTGAAAACGTAGTGATGAGGCTGATGGACCCATTCCTGGACAAGGGCAGAAATGTTACCACAGACAATTTTTTTACATCTTTGTCACTTGCGCAACGACTGCTTAGCCGGAAAACCACCATCCTTGGCACACTCAACAAGATTCGCCGGGAAATTCCTCAATCTACTATGCAGACAGACCGCGATGAATTCACCACTCAGGTATGTTGCAGGTCTTTTGTTGCTCTATGTTTATGTGTTTCTAATTTTTGTGTGAAAGTGCTATGAAAATAACAATTTGTCTATATTAGGTATTTTCAACCACTGGTGCCACGCTGACGGTGTATGCGCCCAAAAAGAAGACCGTCTTCATTCTCAGCAGCATGCACAGCGAGGTTCAGACTGAGGAAACCACTAAAAGGAAGCCAAACACAGTCACCCTGTATAACACCACAAAATGCGGAGTGGATGTGATGGACCAGATGGTGCGGGAGTACACAGTTCGCAAAGGAACACGGCGCTGGCCAGTCGCTGTGTTCTATAACATGGTTGACATGTTATAGTGCATTTAGTGCACATGTGCACTAAATGCACATGTGCTGTACCAAGCATGCATCGGGAGGCAGGAGAGATGGGTGGACTTCCTGGTGGAGCTTGCAAGAGAGTTGGCTCACTCTTATGTGGGTTCAAAGAAGGCACAAAAAGAACAATTGCTTCGGCAACAACCATCCACACCCAACCCTGGGAAAAGAGCCACGTGTCAGGTCAAGCATCACTGCAAGAACAATCATGCTAGTATGCGATGTGTTGACTGCTACAGATACACATGTGGCAAATGCAGAAAAGAGATGCCATGGCATTGCCAGGATTGTGAGTGAATTCTCAAAATGAACTCATTGACTTTAGTAATTTGTAAATATGTGTAAAAATGTCAGTTTTTGTACGATTTCCATAAATAAATCTTAGTGAAGGAAAAAACCCATGTGTGTTGATCTCTCCCCAAGATGACAAAGTGAAAAACAAGTTTCATTGAAGTTGTTCAGCATGGCCCCAGCTATGGTGCACCAGTAAGTGCCTTATTTACATCAGAAAAGCAGCGGTTCACAGCTGCTTTAGGATATTAGCTGAAAGTCTTTTAGTCGATCGACTAACTGGCAGTCTCTATAGGTAGAATAGTCAAACGGCTCTGCCTTAGACCTTTTAGTGTTAAGAACACACGCAGCTTGTAATGGAAATTAATACAATGGAAATAAATAATTATAACGCAGTAAATTTGTCGTATTTCCTTGCGAGACGGAAACTTCTGTTGTAGAATGTGTGTGTGTGCTTCTGAAAGCGTGCGCCTGTTTGTGTGTAAAGGGACCAGCATGTCACGTGTAGCGCAGAGGCAAACAGTGACAGGCGCGGTGGGAGAAAAGGAGACAACAGTCTGAAAGAAAGAAGGAAAGTCTGAACACAGGACTAGCAGAAAAAGGAAATTATCAGCAAAGATAAATGCGTTTAATGTGTTTATTATAGTTCCAAACACGCACCATATGCAAAAAGTAAAAAAAAAAAAAGTGCGTAAAAAAAGTGCGGTGATGCGGTTATCGTCACAGCCCTAGCTGTGGTGAAGGAGGACCCAAGGCCCTGAGAAACTGGCGTGGATCAGTGAACTTCTGAAGCTAATAAGAGCCGTGTCAGTGCAGCCTCCACAAAGTGGCAGTCCCCCTCACTGCAGTGCTCCTGTCTGCTGGGTATGTGGCCAGGCTGGGCACATCAGCATGTGATGCGCCAAGCGTGCTGACTTTTAGGGAAACACCCTGAAGTCTGTGTAGGAGGGACGATGCAGACCCTTACTCGCATGTCCCACTCTGCAGATTCTTTGATGTAGAAAGCCTACCTTGACAGTGCAGAGTGGAGCTGAGTCACTGGCTAGACTGATGTTGAGGACTTTTGCAGGGTGATGGGGACAGCATCATGCAAGCGAGTGCCTTGCATGGTGCTGGTTGACACAGGCACCACTGCCTCACAAGTCAGGTCTGAAACCACTACTGTCAAGCTGTGAACTATGTCTGAGGTTTTGACAGGCAATCTTGTCCCGCTGAATGGTCATAATGCTGCAAAGCAAATACTTGATTTACATCTGACACAAGTGGCATGTCCTGCTGGACATTGTAAGACTCTAAAACTGTTCTGCTACAGGTTTTTTATGAAATCTTAACAGCTGCTCTAGGTCACAACCACACCAGATACAGCTGTAACAAAGCTTCTTTACTCACCTCAGAGTCTGCAGACAGCAGTGTGGACTCAGGAGAAAATCCCACAGATAAAGAAATCCTGAATCCTGCGCGTAGTTGTAGCTCAGGTCCAGTTCTATCAGATTAAACGGGTTTTTCTTCAGAGCTGAACCCAGAGCTTTACAGCTGATCTTTGACAATCTGCAGTTCTCCAACCTGCAATCAGACAGAAAAGTGTGTTCAGGAGCAGTGATGCAGCTGGAGACAAACTAGAAACAAAGTTCAAAGTCTAATTTGTTCAGTTCCTCCGGTGTCACCTCCTCTATTCTCTTCTCTCTTTCTCTTCTGCTGCATCCCAGTCTCCAACATTCTCATGTTCACCAAACAGGTTAAAAGAAAATCACTCATGTCTTTTCTTGTTGTGATAAACTGTTGTCGTGGTTACACCAGACAGTTGCCCCACAACTCTGAACGCTCTCCTGTTGGGACTACATGAGTCTCTTTCAAGTGTTTTAAAAGTTAACTAAAGATGTTTCTTTTTAAGAAATCTTTCAGCTGATATTTTAATTTTACTTCACCTTTCTCCACCTTTTTAGATGAAATAAATTTAATAATTTACTTACTTACAAAAATTTTTGGTTTGCTCAGAAAGTGTTCCTACTTTTCACACGTTCTTCTCATCCTTCAGGGAGTTCAGCTTCTTTACTGACCTCAGAATCTGCAGTCTGCAGTCTGGACTCTCCAGAAAACCACACAGAGGACGAATATTTGAATCCTGCAGATTGTTGTAGCTCAGGTCCAGTTCTGTCAGATTAGACGGGTTTTTCTTCAGAGCTGAGACCAGAATTTCACAGCTGATCTCTGACAAACTGCAGTTCTCCAACCTGCAATCAGACAGAAAGGTGTGTTCAGGAGCAGTGATGCAGCTGGAGGTCCAGGTCGGTTTGGGTTTAGAGAAACTCAGCAGCAGGACGGAACCAGAAACACCTCCAGGTCAGAAAACAACTCAGTTGTTTTTGTTTGAAAGCACCACTGACTCTAAAGTAGAAACCTCGTTACGCACCTCAAAGTCTCAACATGAGACTTTTTCAGCTGAAAATAAAGATGGACAAGTAAAAAAAAAAAGCTTGATTTGTCTGTAAAAGTCGTGTCCCCTGCTTTCGCCCACAAGTGGCCGGGATAGGCTCCAGCACCCCAGTGACCCTGAAAGAAACAAAACTGCTTGGAAGATGAATAAATGAATGAAAAAGTCAGTCTGAAACTACAGCTCCTCTGTGAAATATTTGGAAATGGTTTATTTAAAGAAATCAACATAAAACTAAAAAAAACAAACATCAGATTTTTATATCCAAACAGAGTAAGGACCTGTTATGTTACATTATTTAGAGTTTACATCACGCATGCAGATAAAAAAAGATCCATGAGTATTAATAAAATCAAATTACAAAGAACAATTATGTATTAATTATGTCAGAAAACATAACATTATTTCAGAAATCTTTATTACATGTCAGAGATCAAGCATCAAAACTAGGAGCATGTTGTTTTTGTTTAGAAAACGTTCTTGTACTTTTGGGGAAACCATAATTCCAAATTGCACATCGATTATCAGATTATCAGTTTACATCTTTGGTCTTATCTGGTGTGGTAGATCTGAGCCTCTATTGCTCGGGGGGAGCCTTCTTCCCCCGGTTGTGCCCCACCCGCCCTCCATCCCGCTTTTACCTGTATATTAGACTCCCTGATTCATCTAGGGCAGGGGTGTCAAACTCATTTTGGTTCGGGGGCCTCATTCAACCCGTCTGATCTCAAGTGGACCTGACCAGTAGCGTAAAGGCAAAATAACAGCTTTGTTTTTGTTTTTTTACTCAATTGGAAAACATGCCTCAACCAACATGCTAGCCTTATTGTAGCCTTTACTTGTGCTTGTTTTTGTGTGTTTTATTATGAGGGGCTTATTTAATTATTTTACTTCATGTGTGGGGTTTGTTTTTATTGTATTCTTGTTTGTTTATTATGGAAAGCACCTTGAGCTGTCTGTGTGAAATGAAAGGTGCTTTATAAATAAAATTAATTTGAATTTGAATTTGAATTTATCATTTCTTATTACACATTCATTCAAAGAGGCCAATGGATCTTAAATAAAATTAACTTCACTTTAAAAAATATTGGTTTATTCAATTTTATACAGCCTTAACATTTTAAATCTGACACTAAAGAAATCCTGATAATAAATTCAAGAGGGGCTACAGAAAAAAAATGAAACATCTTCCTAAAATGTAAACGTCCAAACGATGACAAAATTACACTGAATTAAACTTGCAAACATTTGTGAACTTAAGAGTTTGGAGTTAACCTCCTTTCTCCTGAAACTTCACCAGACCGTTAATATCAGGATTCAAATCCTGTGCAGAAACACATTTACTGTCATTCAAGTGAGCAAAACACAATGAAATGTCCATTATTATTCTCATTCATTATTATAAGAACCTTTTCCTGGTTGCTGCTTGAATTTTGTGGCAACACCTGCCATCTTCCTGATCTTTGATGGGGCGCCATCAGTGACCAAAATTACTTCATGTGACCAGTTCACTCCAACATTGTCCAGCACAGTAATTAGAGAGCTGACTATGTCATCAGTTGTTGTTGTGTTCATCAGCTCAAGAAACTCTTGTCTAATAAATATTCACAGTTATATGTGATGTTGGTGTTTTCATCAATAGTGACTGACAATACAATAAATGACTGGATTCAATCATATGGCTGCCCATGTCTTCAGAGACGTTGGATCTGGAGTCGTAATTCTTGACAGACTCATGTTTAAGGTCGACTGCTTTTTGGGAAAAAAACTTCTGCAACCTTCAGCATTTTTCCATAACTTCACCATCAAAAAATGGTTTAGATGTTTGCTCCAACTTTTTTTTTTTTTTTTTAACTTGTCCTGTCCAACAGCTAGGCAGGCAGATGAGAACTGAGGGCCTCTTGTGTTGGACATATTTTACTTTAACAAGAGGGGTTATTAATCTTCAGACAAACCAAAGGTACGTCTGAATAAACCCGTTTTGTAATTGAGGCCAAACTTTATTAATTTCAACCATGTTTGAAAATTTCTGGTGTTGGACCGGACGGAAAAGGAAGGAAGGGAAGAAGAGAGGGATGTTAGAGACAGGGGTGGGTGATAGTGAGAGGGGGGGGTAAGACCATGAAGCAGCATAGAGCAGACAGGTTTACTGGTTGTTTATCATTACGGTAAGGTTAAAATGTAGTACAAAAAGGGCAGGGCCTGTCCACACACACACTGAACTGTTATCAACATACCTGCTAGCTGCAAAAATGTCCACATGTCAACATGTACACAAAACAGATAGTGTTCACACGCATACTTATGCCTTAAAACCAACTAGTGTGAAATCTTTCATTCATTCAATCATGCAAACTATTAGTGCAAAGGTGAGCTAACACCTGTGCACAGGTGAGTGTTTATGTTCTTCTAAAATGGATGGTGGAATGTGAAAAGAAGGAGGACGAGCGCCCAGCAACCCCCACACCCATACCCCCGCCGCAGCAGCAGCGGCAGCCGGAATTCAACACGGGAACGGCAGGGAACAACCACCGCCCGGGCGACAAAGACCGCCACCCAGGCCAGGGCCAGCAGGACCGCCGCGAGGCCCCCAGAGCCACAGAGCAGGGAGGCACGGAGGGAGAGAGAGCGCCGCCCCAGCCCAACCAGGAGAGCAGCCCCCCCGCTGCGCCGGGAGAACCCAACGCAAGGCCCCACCGGAGAAGGACGCCCACAGCCCCAGACGAGCACCCCACCACCACCCAGGAGTTCCGGGCATCCCCCCGCCCCAACCCCAGGTACGAGCCAGGACCCCCCAAGGGA
>CM074491.1:1429460-1472436 GCA_037389245.1 Oryzias sinensis
GTTTTTCACCCGTTTTGATTTTCTGGTGTCATACCGCCCTGGTTCCAAGAACGTTAAGCCTGACGCCCTTTCTCGACAGCAGGAACCGGTTGTAGAGGACCGGGAGCCCACTACCGTGATCCCAGCTGACCGTGTTTTGGGTGCTGTTATCTGGCAACTGGAGAGGACTGTTAGGGAGGCTCACACCCGTGAGCCGGATCCTGGTGGAGGACCGCCCAATAGACTCTTTGTCCCCAGGTCTGTGCGGAGCCAGGTTCTCCAGTGGGGTCATGCCACACGTCTTAATACTCTTGACAGGTTATGTTAGTTTGCCGGAAATATTTTAATATGGCAGAAAAATGAAACAAGATCGAAAATGTTTGTTCAAATGCTTACGCGCCGCCAAGTCGACTCACCACACTCGTCTCGCTGGGTCCCGCGATACTACAGCATCACATCCTCTCTACCAGTCTCTGTCAGGAAACTCATAGTTGAGGACACAGGCGCAGACGCAGGGACTGGTAGTCAAATCGTAGTTTTAATATTACTCACGATCGTAACAACAATCCAAAACGATCCCGTAACAGGGACAGGATCAGTGCAGGCTAAATACCCTCCAGGTGATTCAGCAACAGGTGAGACCAATAAGGTAAAGACAGAACAAACGAGCAGAAGAAAACAACCAAACCGGAAGTGTCAAAACGAAACCCAACAACCGTCCTGGCCCAGAACCTGACAGTCTCCTCCTGTATTTGCTCCAACTTGTTTACAATAAGGTAGCTAGCTTTCACTGCTCCATCACTGACGTCACGACTGCAGTAAATCCAGATGGTTATTTATTGGTCCAGTTAATAGTTGCTAAATCTTTTTTTTTCCTTAATTGCAAATGGTGACACTTTTTCTTATGGTGAGTCTCACAGTGGTGCTGAATGTTATATTCTTTCAGCACTGCAACCTGTTGATGACATACAAAGCATGCAAGTTTGCATTCAGCTCCGTGAACAAATAAAACGCTTTCCATTTTCCTGGAAAGCTCACGACTTTACTTCAACCTTTTTTTTTTGACAATATTTTGGTCATTGGGTATCACTACTGATCATTATAATAGCAACATAACAATGGTGAGGCTCACAGGGAACCAAACTACTGCCTACACAGACACAGAGCTGCTAGGTATTGTTTTTGGCACATTCAGAGTTATGTTGCTTCACCTGTTACGCTTTTCCGTTCCTCCCCCTAGTGGCGGAATTGCGCATTTCAGTTATTTCTTTAAAAAAATCATAACTCGCCACAGGAATGGACTAGAAACTTGCTTTCTTTTTTAAACATCCTTATGATCTTTTATTCTTCATGTGTGGGCCGGACTAAACCATCTGGCGGGCCGTATCCGGCCCGCGGGCCGTATGTTTGACACCCCTGATCTAGGGCATTGTGGGGAGGGTCTGGTGGAGGGTGGCACGGTGAAACATCCGTGCTTATCTTTCACTGGTCCCCCCACAACAGAGAAGACCGGGCGGGCTGTTTTCTCCTGCCTGGTCCTGTCAGCGCGGCCAGGCTTGTGGGTATCCTGTCGGCTGCTGTGATGGTCTGGCATGCGGTGCTGGGGCGGTCGGTCGGCCAGAGGGGGTTACTGCGTGGCGACGGGGGGCAACCAGAAGATTGTGAGTATGTGTGCGAGAGTGCATGGATGAGACAGACCTGGGGGTTGGCTCACCGGGATCCTCTGGGGCTCTCCCACTAGGAGGGTATGGGAGGAGGGGTCAAATAATATGGCGGGTGAGGGGGGTTGTAGTGAGTAGGGCTATGGGGGGGGGGTGGAGCTGTGGGTGCACGGTGATCTCTGGTTTGCCCGGGTCGGGTGCCGAGGCTGGCTTGTGGAGACGGAGACGAGGGCTCATGGGCTCTGGGGGCCCTAGTTTGGTCCTTGGCCCTTGTCTCTGTGTCCAGCGCCCGTTGGCCCCCATGGCTGCCGCCTGTTACGGCTAAGCACTCCTGTCCTGTGGCCTGGAGGCCCAGATGCCGGGTTTGCCTATGTCTCCTGGTGCTGGGGGGCTCCCCCTACAGGGGCCTCCCTCTGCGCCTGGCTGGGCGGTCCCATCCTCCCCCCCTCCCGGGCTGCTTGGGTCCTGATACAGGGGGCGCTCCTGGCCTGGGGGTCTCTCCCCCCCTCTCCTGGTCTGGTTGGTCAGGCTGGGGGGGATCTTGTTCCCCTTATGATCACACGGTTCACTTCGGCAGCATGCATGTATCTCCACCCCCACCTGCACGTGCACACTGCCCCCTGTCTGCTTCATCCCTCCTCCTAACCCACAGTGTATTGATGGACAGATATTTTCCACTCATCTTAGTGTCAGATTTTCACCTTTGATGTAATATTTGTCTTACCAACAGATCTGGTATAATTGTTACAACTTCAAATAACTTATTCAAATCAGTGCTTGTATCCCCCACTCTCTCTCCCCCTTGGCCGGATCTCTCCCCCTCTCCCTCCTCACACACACTAAATAGCTGCGGTTCCACGGGCAAAATATCTTGATGGGATCAATGGTCGGGTTAAAATCCAACCGTGCACATGAGCACAGTAAACCTTTTTTTAGATTAGAACAAACGTTCCCATGGCTCACACTTTCGGTTGAAATGAATCATCTGGGCATGCGCACTAGTCTTGAAAATACCGGAAGGGAAATGTGTCCAGTTGTAAACAAACCTTTGCTGTCACAGACATTTATTTTATGCAGCAGCTCGGTTATATACAAGACGATCTTCCAAACAGGCTTTTATTAATGTTATGAATATTATGAAGCGCCTGTTCACTCATCATTTTATTTATCTGTGTGGTTAGTGCTTTATTTGTGGGAGAACGGAGCTGGAAGAAGGCTAAGGACAGGCTATAAACACGGGTTAACATCATTAGCCTGATGGACACAAAATCCAGGACCATGCGGGAAACGCTGCATTCTGCATCTTGGCTGCACGTAAATGTGTGGGAATAACATCAGCCTTTATTTTGTCGGGGCACAACTGGAAACATAATTCCATGTGATTGAACCGTTTCCAAGGACTGAGCGACATTTCTGCTCTGAAAAGCTCACACACTGCCTCAGGACGGCTGTGTGAGCTGGCGGCTCGAGCTCTGCTCTGTTCTCGTGAGTCCGGCAGCCGCTAACCCAGAGAGGCGGGTCGGCTCGCAGTCTGAATTCTCAGACATAACAAAACAACAAAACGCACACGTAACAAAGCACCCTACCCTCCACCACATATTTATAAATCCGTCTGCTCTGCTCAGATAGATTCACTTGGTACACTGGCACCGGAGCCCGAATGTAGAGCTCGGGTGCCGGGTTCAGACCCCCCCCATATCTCCCAGCGGGATGAGAGCGGAGTGGCGCTTTTCACGGGGCGTCCGCAAAGCAGCTGGTCGGTCCGATATGCTCTCCAAAGCTTTCTCACAGCCAAACACCATCTAAGCATGACGTAACCCAGAGCAGTAGTGACACACGATCGGAATGGCCGTTTACATGCTCCACGATCGGATAAACGATCGGTATAACCCACCTATCTCCATCGGAAAGAAATTCTGATCCGAATGAGTCTGATCGGGGCAGAGTATTCCGAACGGCAAGTTTACATGACGATTACGATGATGATTACTTTTGCCCATGGAAACGCGGCTACCTTTCATCTCAAAAGTAGCTCACATGCCAAAAAAGTGTGGGCACTCCTAATTTAGAGTAACCAGTGAACCTATGAAGCATGTTTTTTGATGGGGGACAAAGCTGGATTGCCTGGAGAAAACCTACACATGCACGGGGAGAACATGAAGACTACACACAGAAAGTTCCCCTTATTGATATTCTGGTTCAGGTTCAGGTCCCCCAGCCGGGATTTGAAACCGAGGCCTTCTTGCTGTGAGGCAAGAGTGCAGCCCCTGATTAAAAATGAAATAAATTTTTATTTCTCAATGTATCATGAATCTTCTATTTTATTATTTTCTTTATAAGCGTTTCTTAGGTTTCTATCTTTGAACAAAGTACTTTCTACATATTGAGACTACATGGTCTACCTCTTTCAATAATTACATTTTCTGTTAACATGTTTCCAAATATTAAAATGATTGTACAGAGCAGCACTAAAAGTCTTTGTTCTCCAAATTACAGACCGTTTTTGCCTTTAAACAAAAGACAGATCATAGAACAATTAGTAACAACTGAACACCAAAAGCTCAAACTCAGTCAACTACATTATCAATCATCATAACACCTGATCCGTTCTTCTCATCCTTCAGGGAGTTCAGCTTCTTTACTGACCTCAGAGTCTGCAGTCTGCAGTCTGGACTCTCTAGAAAACCACACAGATGAAGAACTCCTGGATCCTGCAGGTTCTGGTTCCAGCTCAGGTCCAGTTCTGTCAGATTAGATAGGTTTTTCTTCAGAGCTGAGACCAGAACTTTACAGGTGATCTCTGACAAACTGCATTTCTTCAACCTGCAATCATACAGAAAAGTGTGTTCAGGAGCAGTGATGCAGCTGGAGGTCCAGGAAATAGATTTTGACCAGATGTAAAGATCCTGATTGAAACAGATCAGTTTCTATCAATCAGAACAATCAATTCAATTGATGAGGAAAATCTGAACCAATCATCAGTTTGTTTCAAACACGGCTGTAGACAGAAAATCTTCCAGTGAAACATCAGAAAGTTCTTCACCTGATCCGTTCTTCTCATCCTTCAGGGAGTTCAGCTTCTTTACTGACCTCAAAGTCTGCAGTCTGCAGTCTTTACTCTCCAGGAAACCACACAGAGGACGAATCTTTGAATCCTGCAGGTTCTGGTTCCCGCTCAGGTCCAGTTCTGTCAGATTAGACGGGTTTTTCTTCAGAGCTGAGACCAGAACTTCACAGCTGATCTCTGACAAACCGCATTTCTCCAACCTGCAATCAGACAGAAAAGTGTGTTCAGGAGCAGTGATGCAGCTGGAGGTCCAGGTCAGTTTGGGCTCAAAGGAACTCTCAGCAGCTGGACGGAACCAGAAACACCTCCAGGTCAGAAAACAGCTTAGTTGTTTGCATGAAAGCATCACTGGTTTTAAAGTAGAACCTCATCAAGCACAAAGTCACAACATGAGACTTTTTCAGCTGAAAATGAAAATGTTAACTTAAGGAATAACTAAAAAAAAAATGTCATGTGTCTGGAAGTGCTGCTGGTCTGTGAAAAATTACATTTTATGGGTCCATATTGGAGCTGCACTCTTTTAGAAAATGAAAGAAAAGTTCAATTTACTGTATATTGATGAGCTCAGAAAAGGAATATTAGCAATCATTAAATTTCATTGTATGTTTAAAACAACTTAGAACACATAATAAAAGGTCATAAACTGAAATCTGATGTCTTGGACTTTTCAGGTTCTGCATGGTGACCATTTCAGGATTTTTTTTGCATCAATGAATAAACAGTTTGCATCACAACAACTGTGCTGGATGAGTGTAAAAACTGGAATATTCACTTGAAATATGACATTTCCAGTAAAGAAATAATGTTTGACTTATTTTAATCCTTCTGCAGCTGTTTTTCCTGAACTATAAACCAAGAAGTTTCTCTGCAGAAACTCAAAGATGTTCACCACAAGAAAAGAATGAAGCAGAGATAAACTTTCCCTTCTCTCTTCATCCTGACTGGAAAAAACAGGTTGTGCAGAAAAACAGCTCAAAAGTCATTAGTTCTACTTCAATAATAATAATGTGGCATTATGGTTTCCCCGGTGAATGCCGCCAGCAGAAATCTAAAACCAAAAGCACAGGACTCTCCGACACAGGAAACCGAGACTGTGCTTTTAGAGAAATAGACAACCTTTATTTGAAATTGTTAAAATTCCTATTCTAAAAGATACCCAGAAGAGTCACTAAATCAGCCCACAAGTCAGCTGCACCCAGCTGTGCGCTCCGTTGCAGTGCACCCGGCTCAATGCCACACCCCTTGCATCCAGTGGCCGTAGCCGACGCCAGTCCTAGGTGGTGGGACACTGGGCCTGGTTGTGTCTGGGGCGATGGAAGGCCAGAAGAGGGGACTCGCTCCAATAGCTGTTAATCCTGCTGTGTCACACCGCTCGCCAGTGCGTGGATGGACAGCAGTCACTGACACTCTGTATGGAGCACACACACACGATCCCCAAAATGCCGGCCGTGGCACCGCTCTTGGACCACGGTGCACCAGGTTGGGCAGAGCAGGGATGAAAACAATGGAAACCAAAACAGCGGCACCTACAAAATAAGTGTAAATTAACACAAATAACCAAGTATAACATAACACACACACACACATACCTGCTCCCGCAGCTCAAGAGGACTCTGCACAGGAGTTGCATGAGCGGCCAAACACTGCCTGCGATCTACACAGTGATAACAATAAGAATGGTGCGGCAGCAACTTGGAGGTGAACAAAGCACAAACCTACCCAGCTATGGTTAGGGCCCTACACACAGCCAAAGGCTGCTGCATCTTCCACCTGGAAGCAGCAGGTCTCTGCCTGAAGCTCTACTGACAGGCTTTTATCAGCCCTCTTCTAATGAAGCAGCTGGTGTGCCAGGTGATCTCAATCAAGTGGCCCTCTGCCTGCCACACCAATAATACTAAACTTTATGTATATAGCCCTGTTAGGAGTGATTAGAAACAGAATAGTTAGAAACTCCCTTTTACATTTTATTACACTCACATTTTTACTTTTTATTGCACTGATGGTTTAAACTTGATTCACTCTTTATTATCATCTCAAAATTATATTAAATTTGCACAACCAAGACTATTCTCTCGTAACATTCCTTCAGCATCCTCTCCTTTCATCTTTGTGTGTTCTGGTGTATGCGCTCTGGCAAATGTCTGTGATAACCTCAGAGAGATCCGACACTTTAAGCTGTCTGACCTTCGAACATCTAGCCTGCAACAACCAGGGGGTGGATTTTTCACACCACTATCTATCGGATGAGGTTCTGAATATGCAAATGCAGGGCTTATATACCAAGCCCATTTTCCTGTTTTCTTTGTTCAGACTTTGAGCTCCGTTGTTCGGACTTTGATGCAGCAACTCTGTTCATCTGTTTGTAACCCTTCGTACAAATTTGTGCCTCTTGTGCGGATTAAATCTTCACTAAAGCTTAGTTTTGTCTCCGAGTCATTATTCATTCATTTCTGTTTTTTGGGGATTTTTCAGGGTTTCCAAGTCCACAGTTGATTTAGAAGCTTTCCACTTGCGCTCAGCTCTGTGACAGTTGTAAAAACTATCAGTTCTAGGTTCTATTCGGACTTTTCTCAAACTGAAAGGGGCAATTTCATCTAGAATGCGTGCAGTTGCTGAGTTAAAATTTGATAAAATACTGTTTGCATCAGAATTTAAAACCCAAGGGGCAGAGAAAACATTTCCAAATTTTCCTGCAGTAGATGAGTTAAAGACATGTGAGTAAATGAAAAAAGGTTTATGAGGAGGATTACCATTTAGTTCTGGAGAAAATAAAATGCACTTATGGTCAGACATGATAAAATCCATATGTCACTTTGGGGACTGAGATCCCACATGTTAAAATAATGTCTAGTATGACCTTTGATATGGGATGATCCAGTGATAACTCGATCAAGGTTAAAAGAATCAATGATGTTTAAAAATTCCCTTGCCAGTAGTTTATCTGTGACCTTTGGGACTTTTACATGGAAAACAAAGAGTTATGTGTATCACTCCAATACAATTGCTTCCCAAATCTGAGATCGCTGAAGAAAAACAACCACTGTAAATATGACATTCACTGAGTTTAACATTTTTCTTCTTTTCCTTTGGGCTTTTCCCTTCAGGGGTCGCCACATCCAATCAGCTTCCTCTATCTAGCTCTGTCTTCTGCATCCTCTCCTCTAACAGCAGCTACCTGCATGTCTTTAATCACTGCATCCGTAAACCTCTCTGATTTTCCTCCAGACCTCTGGCAGCTCTAGACTCAGCATCCTTCTACCTATGGACATGACCAAACCATCTCAGTCTGACTTTATCTGCAAAACCTCTGACAAGTACCGCCCCTCTGATGTCCTCATTCCTGATCCTTCCAGGTCCCTCCCAAGGAGAACCTCAGCATCTTCATCTCTCCTACATCCAACTCTGCTTCTTGTCTTTTCCTCAGTGTCTCTAGACTGAACAACATGGCTGATCTGATTACAGTTTTCTACACCTTTCCTTTCATCTGTGCTGACACTCTTCTAGCACATCCCTCTGGACTATTGACCCTAGATATTACACATTCTTCACCTTATTTATTTATTTCTTCTCCCTGTAACCTCACTCTTCCACTTGGGTTCCTATCATCCACACACATGTTCTCTGTCTTACTATAACTAACCTTCATTCTTCTCCTTTCCAGGACAAACCTCCACCTCTCTAGCTTCTCCTCCAGCTCTTCCCTGCTCTAAGTACAAATTACCATATTGAACATGGTGACTCCTGTTTAACCCTTATCTGTCAGTCTGTCCATCACCATTGCAACCAGGTAGGGGCTCAGAGCTGATGCCTGATGTGATCCCACATCCACATCAAACTCCTCTGTCACCCCTACATCACACCTTCCCCCTGTCTACAGCCCTCATGCATGTTCTGCGCCCTAACATACCTCTGTCACTTCAGACTACCACAGTTCCTCTCTTGGCATCTTGCCGTAAGCTTTCTCCAGATCTGTACTTCTCTATAAAATCCTCAAAGCAAATATTGTAGTGCTTTTTCTTGGCATGAAACCACACTGCTACAAGTGTTCATTTCTGCTCTTAGTCTAGCTTCAGATATGCTTTCCCATAACTTCATTGAATGGCTCATCAGCTTTATTCCTATGTATTTGCCACAATTCCACACATCTCCCTCATTCTTAAAAATGGTTACCATCACACTGACTAATAATATCTCTAACATATTGTGAATAGGTTACTTCTCCCCACTCCCAGTAACACCATTGCCTTTTGTCTTTTCTAAATCTGCTAGGTCCTTTCGCATTAGAAATGTTTCTTTTTTTTGGACATAAGATGTAAAACGTGTTGCCGGGATACCTCTCTTTAGTGATGTCACTTGGTTAATAATGTTTTGTGAATATTGCTTACTCAGGACATCCAGTGTGATGATGTCCAGAGAGACATGGAGAAGCACATCATGGGTGTTCATTTCATCAAAAAAGAAGCTGAAGGAGAATATCCTGCAGATGTTGGAGTGATCCTAATGGAAAACCTAAGAGCTCCAGCCAGAGCATGTGCAGCAGTGCTTGGAGTAATCTATGCAACCAACCTGGCTTACCCCAAGGAACTGAGATCCTACTACGAGTTCATTCAGAAGGTGGTTATGCAAATATATGGAGAAAAAATTTACCCCAAAACTCCTTGGGCTCAAAAACAAAATTAGCACAGGATCTGTGGGGCGCTGAAACCAAACTACAGGTCATGACTGAGCTCCTGTTTCTATTCAGAGGAGAATGTTGGAAAGTGGGCAAAAAGCCGGCTACGGTGGCGAACACTGGCGCCAACCTCCCACCAGAGGCAAGGTCGAGCCTGCAATCTTACGATCATGGGTCGACCATCCTACCGCTGCACCACGGCCGCCCCAAGTGTTGAATGTTTTCAACACTTGGGACGGCCATGTTGCAGCGGTAGGGTGCACCACAGCCTACCGCTTGGGGCCGCTGGATTTATCTGTGCTTTTGCAGACGCTCAAAGCACTTATAGCAATGACTCATTTCCCATGGGTCTTTGTGGTATCTGTGTGTCGAGGGTTGATGACATCACTCACTAAATGAATGAACTCTCATGTACGAAGGAGACATGCTTGTTCCATGCTCAATGGTTAATAAATATGCCTAGAGGAGACGAGTCCTTAAGCAAAAGACTGAAACCGCCCACTGATCCTGGTGGTTTTAGGATGGTACTAGTGTTCTGCAGTGGAGTCATTGTGTGAATGTGTGTGAATGTGTGTATTTATGGATACCGTGACTGTAAAGAGCTTTGGGTCTTCTAAGAGGGTAGTAAAACATTAGACAAGTATGTACCATTTACCATTTCTGTAGTGCATTCACTGAGGAATAGTGAGTGAATTCCAACACAGTTCAAGTCTTGACAAAAGGAGTGAATGAAGGGCCCTAGAAACCAAGGTTATTATAGTTAACGAAAACGAACAAAAAAACTAAAACTAGAACTGAAAAAACATTTTCGTTAACTGAAATAAAAATAAAAACGAGAGTTTTAATAAAAACGAAAACTAACTAAAACTGTTTGTTGTGTGTATAAAACGAACTGAAACTAACTAATATTAACCCCAAAAAATACTTTGTTTTCGTCTTTGTTAATACATAAGTCTTTTGGGTTGAAATAAAGTCTATTTACTTCACCCTGCTAGTTTTACTGTGTATCTGAACCTTACGGCATCACGTAGTCTGTGACGTCACATGATGTCTGTCAGACACTGCCGGCTAGCGTGGTCATAGACATTTACATGAGCGTGATGGCTGCATTAAAAGTTGGGAGAAAGCGGGAGAGTCCTATTTGGGACTTTTTTGAATATAACAGCGTCGAAAACAAAAGTAAGTGCCTTGTAGTCGAAGCAGGAGACAACATTCGTGGAACGCTCCTCAAAGGGGAAAAACCCTACGAATCTAAAAGTACATTTAAAAAGCGCACACAACAACGCAAATCAACAGTACCTAGACAGGCTAGCCTGTCGCCCGCCCTCCCCCGAAAAAGAAGCGAGAGCAGATAACGTAATGCTGTTATCGGCTGTTGTATTTTAATTTAAGGATAGTTGTCCTTGTGTCCTCTGAATAATAAGTGTTTCAAAATGTATATTTGATTTAGTTTTTATTATACAATACTTGTTCTGGTGATTTTGAATCATGCACCTGAGAAATATCCTAATTTACAAAAAAAAAAAAAAAAAAAAAAACTAAAACTAACACTAAAACTAATAAAAACTAAACTAAAACGAAGCAATTTCAAAAAATAAAAACTAGTAAAAACTAGTAAAGCAGCCTCTAAAAACTAATTAAAACTAAATAAATTTAAAAACAAAAATTCAAAACGAAATAAAAACTAAAACTAATAAAAGATCCTAAACTATTATAACCTTGCTAGAAACAAGCAGTGTCTCTGCCTGGTGTGTTCACTGTAACTCTGTAACATAGGACATATAAAGAAACCAGAATCCCAACAGCCGAGCAGCACCAACTCCCAAACGTGACGTCTAAGTTTTGTACGAAGTCTCAAATTTGAGGCTGATGTCAAATCAAAAGTTAATTCTGAGTGGAGAAAAGAGTGATTCAACTTTGATTCAACAAATCTTTGACTTCAGTCCTCATCTCTGATAGAAATGAAGAAGGTGGAACGACACATTGAAACATGAGATGATCTTCCACAGTGAATGGACTAAAGCTCTATCTACAGTTTACTGTCAACACAACTTTGTCATCATATTGATCTGAACACAACTGAAACATGGAGTCTGACCTCAGAGTCTGCAGTCTGCAGTCTGGACTCTCCAGAAAACCACAAAGATGAAGAACTCCTGAATCCTGCAGGTTGTTGTCGCTCAGGTCCAGTTTTGTCAGATTAGCTGGGTTTTTCTTCAGAGCTGAGACCAGAACTTCACAGCTGATCTCTGACAAATTGCATTTCTCCAACCTGCAATCAGACAGAAAAGTGTGTTCAGGAGCAGTGATGCAGCTGGAGGTCCAAGAACTTGAGTTTGACCTGATTTACGAGATCCTGATTGAAATAGATCAGTTTCTATCAAACATCAGAACAATCAATTCAATTGAAGAAGAAAATCTGAACCAATCATCAGTTTGTTTCTCTTAAATCTATTTTTGATCAGTAAAAATGTATTTTCTAAACCTGAACTGACTTCTTCGATAGAGCTGTTTCTCTGCAGAAACTCAAAGACGTTCACAAGAAAAGAATGAAGCAGAGAGAAGAAACTTTCCTTTCTCTCTTCATCCTGACTGGAAAAAGCAGGTTATGAAGTATAACAGCTAAAAAATCTTTAGTTCTCCTCTGATAGCATTTCCGGACATCTCTAAAATGTAGAGGGGCCTTGAAAAATATGAGGATCCACGGGGCCCAAAATGTCTGAATGTGGCCCTGAAGAGGAGCTGCTGATGGTTCTGCTGGTAGTCTTAAGGTTTCAGTTGGTTCAGTTCTGGAGCTTCTAAAGAACCTGTGTGTGTTTGCACATATGCAGGTCCAAATCAGTGACTTGTTGTTTTGTCGTCATCTTATACCTCATAAAGTAACTGAATACTCAATGTGAAAGAATCGTTGAAAATCAATTTTAAAATTTGATTGGCGGAAACTGTCAATTATTTTAAAAATTCCAGACTGGAGTTTTAAAAGTTTTATTTCATTATTTTGATCATGTTTTAAATATATTGTTTGTCTAAAACAGTTAGTTTAGGAAAACATTTGTAACCATTAGATAAGGAAAAACCAGGACTTTTAACTCAAGCAGAATGTTGTTTTCTTTTACTTCTATACAACAGTCCTCTGCTGTTTCCTGTTTTTCTCCTAAAACAGAGAAAAACAGACAGAACTTCTTGTAGAGAATCCGCATTTGAATGAAACCTGACCTGAGAGTCTCCAGTTTACAGTCTGGACTCTCCAGTCCAGCAGACAGCAGCTTCACTCCTGAATCCTGCAGGTTGTTGAAACTCAGGTCCAGAACTCTGAGTCTGGAGGACTGAGAGCTTAGAACTGAGGACAGAGCTGCACAGCTTCTCTCTGACAGATTACAGCTTATCAGTCTGAAGAAAACAAATACAGACAGCAGTTATTTAATCTTTCATGTTTCCTGAAGGTGATTTTCCTGAAAGTTCTTACAGAGCTTTGTTGGAGACTTCAATCACTGGCAGCAGCCTTGGAAGATCCTTCTCTGAAGCAGAGTATTTCTTCAGGTCAAACTCTTCCAGATATTTTTCTAATGACAGTAAGATGCTACTTCCTGTCTGAGTCAGCAGACCTCGTAAGAGACTCTGATTGGTCTGCAGTGAAAGACCCAGGAGGAAACGGAGGAACAAGTCCAGGTGTCCGTTTGGACTCTGTAAGGCCTTCTCCACAGCACTCTGGTACAACTGGACTGGACTTCTCTGTTCAGGCTGAGAGATCTGTGATTTCTTTCCCTCCATGAGGTTGAGTCCAGAGGTGATGAAGGTCAGGTGGACATGAAGAGCAGCCAGAAACTCCTGAACACTCAGATGGATGAAGCAGAAGACCTTGTCCTGGTACAGGCCTCTCTCCTCTCTAAAGACCTGTGTGAACACTCCTGAGTACACTGAGGCTGCTCTGATATCGATGCCACACTCTGTCAGGTCGGATTCATAGAAGATCAGGTTTCCTTTCTGCAGCTGCTCAAAAGCCAGTTTTCCCAGAGACTCCATCATCTTCCTGCTCTCTGGACTCCAGTGAGGATCTGTCTCAGCTCCTCCATCATACTTGACCTTCTTGACTTTGGCCTGAACCACCAGGAAGTGGATGTACATCTCAGTCAGGCTCTTGGGCAGCTCTCCTCTTCCTCTGCTCTTCATCAGATCCTCCAGAACTGTAGCAGTGATCCAGCAGAAGACTGGGATGTGGCACATGATGTGGAGGCTTCTGGATCTGTGGATGTGGGAGATGATCCTGCTGGCCTGCTCTTCATCTCTGAACCTCTTCCTGAAGTACTCCTCCTTCTGTGGATCATTGAACCCTCTGACCTCTGTCACCATGTCAACACACTCAGCAGGGATCTGATTGGCTGCTGCAGGTCGTGTGGTTATCCAGAGGAGAGCAGAGGGAAGCAGGTTCCCCCTGATGAGGTTTGTCAGCAGATCAGCCACTGAGGTGGACTTTCTAGGGTCCTTCAGGATCCGAGTCTTGTGGAAGTCCAGAGGAAGTCGCCACTCATCCAGACCATCAAAGATGAAGAGGACCTGGAAGTCTTCAAAGCTGCAGATTCCTGCTCGTTTGGTTTCAGGGAAGAAGTGATGAACAAGTTCCACCAAGCTGAACTTCTCCTCTTTCAGCACATTCAGCTCTCTGAAAGTGAATGGAAATGTGAAGTGGAGGTTCTGGTGGGCTTTGCCTTCAGCCCAGTCCAGAGTGAACTTCTGTGTTAAGACTGTTTTCCCGATGCCAGCCACTCCCTTAGTCATCACGGTTCTGATTGGTTCTGGTCTTCCAGCTGGGAGTTGGAAGAGCTCTTCTTGTCTGATGCTTGTTTCTGCTCTGTCTGCTTTCCTGGATGCTGCTTCAATCTGTCTGACCTCATGTTCTTCATTCAGCTCTCCTCTTCCTCCCTCTGTGATGAAGAGCTCTGTGTAGATCTCATTCAGAAGGGTTGGGCTTCCTGCTTTATCCATCCCCTCAAACACACACTGGAACTTCTTCTTCAGACCAGATTGGACTTCATGTCGACAAGCTAAAGCAGTCAAACCTGAATGAAGACAACAAACAGTAGATCAAGTCTCTGCAGCACTGAATGACGAGGGTTTGAATCCCTGTGGTTCCATGTGTGGCTGCTCCCTGGACATTACCAAAACTCCATCCACTACCAACAATGTGGACTGATCTTGTGTGGATTATACTCACCTGGACTATCCTGTCGGTTGTCCAGCTATTTTCGACAGCACTGCTCCAATACTCCAACACAGAAGTTGCTAAGCTTCTGAACCCTCCACCCGCCCCATCAAATCCCTCTGGTCCTCTGCTCACTTTCTACCAAAGAACTCCGGTCACCATGCTGACCACACCATCCTAGCCTGCCTAGCTCACTCGACTAAAAACACAGCTAACAACTTCCCCTGTGTGACCGTCAACATCCACTCCCTCACAACCTAGAGGGACCTTTTCCAAGATCTCTTCAGTAATCATGAGTTGGATTTCATGTTTTTTGACTGAAACATAGCAACAACTTTAGGATTTTACTCCACTCAATGAATCTACTCCGCTCAGTATTTTTTTTATAGCGCCTGTGACTGCTCGTGTTCCAACTATTATTGCCACCATTTATCGCCCATCTAAACCTAATAAGGAGTTTATCTTAACATTATCTGACTTTTTGACAAACCTCTCCTCCTTCTCAACAATTATAATACTTATGAGTGTTTTTAATATCCACATGGACAGAACCAATAATTTAATTAGCAAAGATTCTATATCCTGCTTGGACAGTTTTGGTTTTCATCAACACATCACGATTCCCAGTCACACCAAAGGACATATCTTTGACCTTGTCTGCTGCTCAGGGGTTTTTCCAGATGCCTGCAAAGCAGATCCTCTTCCACTTTCAGACCACTCTCTAGTAACATTCACTGTAAATATTTCATCTGCTGGATTAAGCACACAGCTCCTTTCAATACAGGTGTGCCCCAAGGCTCCGTCCTGGCACCCCTGTTATTTATCATTTACCTTCTCCCTCTTGATCAAATTTCTGTAAATACAAGATTCACTTCCATTGTTATGCTGACGACACTCAGCTCTACATTTCCACCAAGCCAAATTCCTCTCTTCCTCCCACTTCCCTCACCGAATGCGCCTCCTCCTTGTCCTTCTCCCAAAGTCTCTCCAACACTCTCTCCCCGCCTTTCATCCAACCCCCCCCCCCCCCCACACACACACACACACACACATGCACACTCTGACACACACGCCCCTCCTAGCCCATCAGCCAAATTACCAATTACCCTCTACTTGACCTCCCATGCGTGCATCTAGAGGTGCTATCTCCCTGGGCTAGGATGAAATGAGCCCCCAGTGTCCCAGGATTTATGTCATGGTGAAGGTTACATCAAACTAGGGCCCTGTGATGGACAGGGTCTAATGTATGCAGCCTTTTTTAATGAATTGCTGTTACACCACTTAGAATGCTAAGCAAAAGGGGAGTTAAACTGCCCAATCAAAGAATCTAGTTCACATCCCCTGAAAAAAGACTGTGAACAGTCCCACTCAAACTAATTTCAAACTTGCTACACTCAATGTCAAATATTTATGTAACAAATCATTTTTCATCAATAATTTTACCTCTTTTTATAATCTTGATTTTATTTTATTAACTGAAACATGGCTTGAAAAAAACACAGGAAACATTTTCTTGTCGAATCAACTCCCCCCAACTACATATCTGAATTTGAAATACGAGAAAATAAAAAGGGTGGAGGCGTATCTGCTGTTTAGAGATAATACTTTAACCCACAGATTATTATTGGGTGCATTTTCATCATTTGAGTTTGTGTCCTTTAAAATAGAGTTAAAACAGACTATTTCCTTACTCTACATAGTTATGTACAAACCTCCTCAGCACAGCCAAAGGTTCATAGATGATATTACTGAAATGCCCTCAGTTGTGTGCACAAACTTCCAGGGTTTAGTCATTACAGATGATTTTAACGTTCACATGGATAATATCAATGACAGAAATGTAAAAGAGCTCAACACTGTGGTTGAATCCTTTGGCTTTATTCAACATGTGAGTGGCCCCACCCACAGCAGAGGATACACCCTGGACCTGCTCATTACAAGGGGGGGTTATTTCAAATGTCAAGGTGGTTGATGTCACCCTCTCTGATCATTTCTGTGTATTCTTTGACCTGTCTGTGTCTCCTAGACCAGTGTTTTTCAACCTTTTCTGAGCCACGGCACACTTTAACCTTAAAAAAAAATCTCGCGGCACACCACACATAAGAGACAACACACACAAAAAAAAAAAGAAAAAGGAGAAACTCAGTCTGTATTGATCTACAGCCCCTCCACAATCTCACATACATTTTTGAGATAATTGTTGAAGAAAAAGCTGGAAACTGCAGCTGTTTTTTTCTAAAAGATGCAATAAAAGTTAAGTTAGACGATTTAAAAACAGTTTGATGTGTGTTTGTTAGTTTCAAGACGTTTAACAACAGATCTCCTTGTGCGCTGTCACTCTCACAACCCAATGCATCATGGGAGATGTAGTGATGGCAGACAGACTCTCGTCTCTGAGCTTCATTGTTTTGTTCTCTTGTTCCACGGTCTGACACCAGATTCTGTGGAAAGCTACACCGCTAAAGACGAGCTTTAGCTGGTATTTCTGTTGGAACTGAGAGACTTTATGAACAGAATCAGAACAAGGAAGTGAAGACTATAACCACTTCTGATTGCTCAGACTGATGACATGTGATTAAGCCCCCCAAGAATGATTGGTGGAGACAGGGGCGGGACTTTTCCTAAATACAGCCGAAGGTGCAGCTGAATTGTGGTACCGTATTTCTTATCAAAATGTCTTTAATAGAATAAAATAAACGCAAAGAAAAATTATTTTAGGATCTTTTATATTCCTAACTTCTCAGTGTTTTATCAGGGCCTGTTTGGATGAACAGAGAGCTGATTTCCTGGAGATGGAAAATGTTTTAGATCAGTTAATGAGGGCAATTTTCCACGGCACACTGGTTGAAAAACACTGTCCTAGACCACCACCTGGTCCAAAGGAGACACAGAAATGACAACACTGGATTGTAGAAATGATAAACTGAAAACGCCTCTGGTACTAATATTAATGAATTAGTGAACTCGGTTACTTCTAGCATTTTGAATGTTCTGGATGCCATAGCCCCTATGAAGATGAAAATCAGAAAAAGTAGAGAAAGCTCTTTGGCTGAACCAGGATTTGGTCAGGGCACAGAATCAGCTATGTTGCAGAGCTGAGCGAAAGTGGCGCAAGTCAAAACTCCAGGTTCATTATGAAATGTATAAGGGGGAGTTTTACGCTTACAACCAGATCTTATGCAGAACAAGGGAAACTTTTCTGAAATCATTGGAAGTTGCAGCAGCAACTCTCGTGTCCTGTTCACAACAGTAAACAGATTAACTAACCCTCCAACCCAGCTACCAATAGAACTGGCTTGCACACATAAATGTAATGAGTTTGCTGTATTTTTTAATGACAAGGTTCAGGGCATTAAAAAAGCCATCAACTCCACAACACATATAACTATCCAACGGCCACCTACTCACTCTAAGCTGACTCACTTTGTACCTGTCACTGACCAAACTGTCCAAGAGACCATCACCCGTCTGAGCTCGTCTACATGCTGCCTAGATGTGTTACCCATTAGATTTCTAAAGTTTGTCCTGAACAGTGTGTTGCCACCAATTACTCAAATAGTTAACATGTCTCTTCAATCTGGAATATTTCCAGAGGCCTTAAAAACTGCAGTCATTAAACCCCTCCTGAAGAAGAGCGGTCTTGATCCCACTGTACTGAATAATTACAGACCTATCTCTAATCTGCCATTTTTAGGAAAAGTCCTTGAAAAAGTTGTATACCAACAGCTCACTGACTTTCTCTTATTAAACAATTCATTTAATGTTTTCCAGTCAGGTTTTAGACCCCATCATAGCACAGAAACTGCTCTTATCAAGGTAACCAATGACATCCGCCTGAACACTGATGATGGCAAAGTCTCTGTCTTAATCCTGCTAGACCTGAGTGCTGCCTTTGATACTGTTGATCATGGGATCCTTTTGCACAGACTCCAAGACTGGGTTGCAGGGCTCCAGACTAACTTTTTTCACTAGGAGCACAGTGGCCCCCAACTGAAAATTTTAGGGGCACAACCAGAAAATCTAGGGGCGCATACCGTAAATCAACATGCAAACCAGATCTACTAATTTCCACTGTATTACTAATAAATACTTTAATAATAGATGCAAAAATTACAATGTGCTGTTTCTAATTCAGTGTCACATTTTATTCTGCACTTTTGAAGATGCAACAAGAAGGTAAACTGACATCACCATAGCTGTCATGACAGTGTAAAGAAAACGGATGGAAATGTATGTTGGTGACACCAAAAGCGTGTTTGAGATCACCAAGATGGACTCAATGCTGCACAGATCCCCTGGTGTGTGACATATATTTTTGTTTTTGCTCCAACATCTCCTGTCAATCAAAACAAAAATATCAGGAGAAAGGGGGGGAGCAAGACCCCAACCTGAGCGAACACAGCTGGAAACTTAGTAGTGCACTGACTGAAAGCTGCCCTGATGACTACAAAACAATGCATTATGGGACATGTGTCCAGATGGTTTTTGTAGTTCAGTGATCAATCAAAATAATTTAAAAAACCAATTGATTAAAAAAAGGCTACATACATTACAAAACATTCAAATAAGTATAAAATATATAATAACACAGATCATACTGAGGGGAAGATGAATATTAAAACTAAATTGAATGTTAAGGACAACTCCAACTTCCTGTTGTCCTTCATTCGCCTTCACCTCAAACCCCCCCCGCCTGGTCTCCCCAACGATCCAGGTACGGCGCTGGATCATCTCAAACACGTCTGTCGTTGCATTTTCCCCTGATTTCAGTGTATCTAAAACTAATGTTGTTTTTGCTCGAGCATGTTTAAAGTTAAAGCCCCGTTAGCTGTCACGTATGTACGTGAGGGACATTTATTCTTCTCTGCTGACCCGACTCCCGCGGGAGCGGTGAGCTGCCCTAACAGCCGTGCATAAACCGTTTGTGGTCGGGGGTGACACGCCGCTGCGCGCCTAACCAAAACCATAAACTTTCCTCCGGTTCTGTGCGACCCAGAGAGAAGTTCAGCACGGACTCCATGTATTTAGAAAATTACGAGCGAAAATACGTTCTAAAGGAAAGTAATGAACTCCTTAATGTGGTCCGGGGAGGGAGGGGGCAGTCAGGTCTCCTGCCTTCAAGCCCTGTCATTGTAACGCCCCCAAGAGTAATTTACTCTTCTGTGATTGGTTGGTCCGCTCCGCGCACGACAATAAAAAAGTGTCTTTCATACAAACTGGCGGGCCGAATTAAAATTGAACTTTCATATTAAGGCGGGGGTCGCAAAATATCATCTTGGGGGCCGCGAGTTAGAGATACCTGCTATAGACTCTGGCACTGGTACACTAGCCGCAGGTCGGAAGAACGATCAGGTTGTGATGATATTTGTCTCCGTTTCCTTCCCACAGATGTTTACGCGCACACGATTATCTCTAGGCCCCTCCCCCTAGGCATCACGCGAATGTGTGCTCGCGTTTCATGAGTATGTGCGCGAGTGTGTGTGTCTGCCTGCGTGCGTGTGGGCTTGCTCATTGATCATTTCATTGATCATTGACGTGCCCCTTCTACGTTTAATGTATAAAAATACGGAGGGTGGAGGAGGCAAATTTACTGGTCTTGGTGTCCCAGGTCCTGGGACACAGGGATCGATCTTGGGACCCCTTCTGTTCAACCTCTACATGCTGCCACTAGGGCAGTTGATTCCCAGTAATAACATTTCTTATCACAACTATGCAGACGACACTCAAATCTATGTGTCACTCACAACAGGTGAATATGGGCCGGTGGATTCACTCAGCCACTGCCTCCAACAGATCAGTGCGTGGATGCAGAACAACTTTCTACAACTAAACTCATACAAGACTGAAGTCACCGTCTTTGGCCCACAGAAACAAAGAGAAAGTGTCAGCAGTTCCCTTTAGCCTCTGTCTCTAAAAGCTTCAAATCAAGTCAGAAATCTAGGGGTAATCATGGACTCTGACCTAAACTTTAACAGCCATATCAAGTCAGTAACATCAGCGGCATTTTACCATCTGAAAAACATTGCCAAAATCAAAAACAGTGTCAAAGCCAGACCTGGAGATACTTATTCATGCATTTGTCTCCAGTAGGTTAGACTACTGTAACGGCCTGCTCACCGGCCTTTCCAAACCAGCTGTAAAACAGCTTCAGGGGCGGCCGTGGTGCAGCGGTAGGGCGGTCGACCCATGATCGTAAGATTGCAGGTCCGAATCCCGCTTTGCACGCCCATGTGTCGAAGTGTCCTTGGGCAAGACACTGAACCCCACCTTGCCTCTGGTGGGAGGTTGGCGCCAGTGTTTGGTAGTGGAGCCGCCATCAGTGTGTGAATGTGTGTGTGCATGGGTGAATGGGACTGTGACTGTAAAGCGCTTTGGGCCTTCGTAAGAAGCCATTTACCATTTACCATTCAGTACATCCAGAATGCTGCTGCTGGAGTCCTGACCAGAACCAGGAAGTATGATCACATTAGTCCTGTGCTCAGGTCTCTGCACTGGCTCCCTGTACCTGCTTGTGCACAAGTCTCTACATGGCCGTGCACCAAAGTACATCTCTGACATGTAAGCACCATATGAACCATCGGGGACTCTGAGGACCTCAGGGACCGGCCTCCTGCGGGGGCCAGGACAAAAGGACAAAACGAGGGGAATCAGCATTTCAGTCTTATGCAGCTAAAAGCTGGAACAGCCTCCCTGAGGCTGTGAGACCGGGCTCTGAAGTGTTAAGTTTAAATCCAGACTCACATGTTTAAAACTGTGTCTAAAACTGAAGGGTCCTTATCAACACATCTGTTCATGTTCTTTCCTTTATTTCTTTCAAAGTCAATTGTATAATAATTATGTGAAGCACTTTGAATTACTTTCTGTACAATTTGTGCCATACAAATAAACTCGGCTTGCCTTGACTGCCGTCTTAATATAAAGTCCTGGTTTACTGCTAATTTCTAAAACTAAACAATGATAAAACTGAACTTCTCCTGATCTGCACTAAATCCGTTATAAACAGCATCCAGAACTTTTCCATTCCCTTTGAAACCTCCTCCATGTCCCCCTCCCCTCAGGTTCAGAGTCTGGGTGTCATCCTGGACAGCACCCTCTCCTTCACTTCACATCAATAGCATCACCCGGTCTGCCTATTTCCCCCTTCAGCTCCACTGGCTACCAATCTCACACCGGATTACATACAAAATACTTCTGACTTTAAATCCATCCACAACCTTGTCCCCTCACATCTATCAGATCTTGTTCATGTGGCCACACCCACCCGTACCCTCGGATCCTCCTCCTCCCTTCATCTGGATGTCCCCACAGCTCACCTCGTCACTATGGGGGGCAGAGCTTTCAGCTGCTCTGCCCCCCCAGCTCTGGAAACCTCTACCTCCAGACCTCAGAAACATTGTCTCTCCCAACTTGCATATTCCCCCATAACTTGACATCCTTGGCCTATTTTTATGAGTGCCTATAGTCCTGAACACATTACTGCTGTTTGTTTTACTGTCACTATTATTATTATTATTAAATCTTCTCTTAGTCCTCTTAATCCTCTTACCAAACTGCAGTTCATCAGCCAGCTCCTCCTGCTTCATTCTCCTCAGGAAGTTCACTGTGATCTTCATCAGTGACTCTCTGCTGCTCCTCTGCTCTTCATCTTCATCCTCCAGCTCCTCCTCTTCCTCCCTGTGACTCAGAAGCTTCTGGATCTTCTTCAGCTCCATCTTGACAAAAGTGACAATGTTGTCCTCCAGCAGCTGCAACAGAATTCCAGATGAATGAGCCAATCAGAGTGAAGTCATGGAGCCAAACATCAGCTCCATGTTGGACACACTGACAGTCCACTGGTGTCCAAAGTGCAGCATGGAGACGACTGTGGACAGAATGATGGAAAGTAGTTGTTGTTCATGTACAGACCAGAAAGATGGAGTCCAGCTGTGTTTGATGCTGCTGGACAGACGGACCACTGGGAGTCTCTGAGCTCTGCTGGTCCAGTCTGTGGACAATCAGCAACAATCAGATCCATTCTGTCAGTGCACAGAGGCTAACACAAGGTGAAGGTCATTGAGGTCAGACGTGGATGTGAACAGGGAAGCAGATGAGTTCCTGTGGTGGAAAAACGTTTCTGCTGTGAACCAATAGCTCAGTCTCCACATTAGCAATAAACGTACCTATAGTAACGGCTTCCTATTTTTAATTGATATTTACCAGTTTATATTTAAAATAATCTTAAAAATGAACTCAAATAGGGTCATATGTTTCTAATTTTTACAATAAAATATTCAGATCTAGAACATTAAACCAATGGATCACATCAACACTCTGTCCATGTCTATACAGAGTCAATAGAGCAGCATTTTTCAGGTGGTCCACCAGAAGTAGGTTGGAGATGTCCACATCAGCCCCTGCTGACCGTCTTTGTGAATTCTTTACAGATTTATCAATGACCATCTTGGGTCCTGATGAAGTTTCAGTCTTGGATGCACCAATAAAGAAGCACGAGATATTTGAACCAATCAAGGCTTTAAGTCCTCACTATCTCCTGGCTTGGATGACCTGCTGAATGATTCTCTGCAGCTTTTTATGTCTTCCTAGCAGTTTAAATCGAGCCTGTATCACTTTACTTTAAATCTCTTAGAATGTGACTGGTATTGCCAATCTCACTTTTGATAGTTATTATAACAGATTGGCTAAACCATTAGCCAGTCGGCTGGAAGAGGTCCTGCCTAGTTTTATTTCCAGCAGCCAATCTGGTTTTGTTAAGAAGAGACGCTCTTTTTCAGTATTGGTCGACTATTTAACATTCCATAAATCCCCAGAGTCAGTGAATCAGTGTCTCCTTTCTATGGAAGCAGAAAAGGCAGGACTGGAATGAGTGGGAATATATTTTTGTTTAGCAGCTCTATTTTATCTTGGATTAAGCTTCTATATGCCTCTTTGAGCAACACAAAGACATTTCTAAAGATAGGTAGTTACTGTTGTTCCCAACGTTTGGACAGTGGTGTCCCACAGAGGTCAATATTGGGTCCTAAATTATAGATTTTATATGTAAATGATCTATTTATGTCGTCAAATCTCCTACAATTAGTTCTGTTTGCTGATGACACAAATGTTTTTTGTGATGGGGAAGACTTACAGAAACTAAGGTAACCGTGACAAACTGAAAACATGGTTTCATGTCAATAAGCGTTCACTAAACGTGAGAAAAACATTTGACTAAACTATTATTAAATTATTACAGCCCTTTAAAAGCTGGGATACACAGAGCTTCAATATCCAGACTGCAGCTGCTCCAAAACGCAGCAGCCAGATTTATTTGTGGGACAAAGAAGTTTGACCACCCAGCCCCACCCAAAGAGGGGCTGCACTAGATCAGTGTTTTTCCACAAGTGTACCGTGGGAAATTGTCCTCATTCACTGATCTAAAATCATTTTCCATCTCCAGGATTTCAGCTCTGTGTTCATCCAAACATCCTGATAAAACACTGAGTAGTTAGAATATGAAAGATTGAGTATTTCTTTCATTTAAATTTGGGGTTTTTAAGCCACAATTTCTCTCCTTTTAGGAAAATCAAGAGTGGATCCACTAAATCATATTTCTGATTTCTGCCAAAGTGCTGTGTGATCAGGTAACCCCACCCATCTGCAGGCTGCAGGTCTCCCAGAGCTCAGGTGTGGCCGTCTCTACCCCCCCTGGAGGAAGTGACTGAGAAAGATCAAGTCAGAAGATGGCGCTGATGAGCAGACTTTGGGAAAATGAATGAGTGAAAAGTGTGTCATTGTGTGAGTTCAGACCTGTGTGTATTCTGGGAAAATCCCATGATGCACCTGGAGTGAGCAGGTCAGACTGTAGACATGCGTCTGTCACTCATGTAGAGAAGTGAAAGTCTAAAAGGAAGTTTTTGACCTTCATGTCATTTATAGACTAATATCTGAAGTTCAGATTTAAAGAGTTTCAGAGTTTTAGTTTTCTCTTGTGAGGAATTGTGGGTAAAAATCAGTCAATGGATCAATCTTTAACAGAACTGTTTAACATCTCTGACACCATATTTGAAAGAGAACCTACCTTCCTAAAAGGTTATTAACGTTTTTCTTTTGACAAAATACCAAATTCACTGCAGCAAATGGAGCCAAAGTTCATGGAGGAACTTCAGGAAGGAAGTTTCTGTTGATCATCTGGACTAGAATCCAGCCTCCTTTAACTCTGACAAATACTCACTGTTCCACTGCTGAAGGGACGTCCTTGACGTCAGTAGGTCCAGATCCAGGTCCAGACCCAGATCCAGGTCCAGATCCAGATCCAGATCCAGGTCCAGGTCCAGGTCCAGGTCCAGATCCAGATCCAGATCCAGGTCGGTTCCTGTGAAGAATGAAGGTTGCTGGTGTGAGTCCTGAGCTCTGACATGGAGAAGATCATGGACAGTTGGAGATGTTCATCTCACCTCTGAGCTTTGCTCTGGTTGTCATGGCTACCATCTCTGCTTCTAGAGGGAGGGGCTCCCTCCTGTGGCTCCTCCCACTGATCCATGCTGCTGGATTCTCTGGATCTACATCAGCTCACACACACCTTCACCTGCAGAGGAAACCCTCCTCATCATCAGAGGAAGCTGCCATCAGCTGCTGCACTTCTGCTCTCCCTCCACCAGGTGGAGACATGGAGCTGCAGCAGCAACATTTCCATTCAGTCACTTTGACACAGAAACAACAAACTTCCTGTTTCTACACTTCAGGAAACATGAAGCATCAAGAAAAAAAGACAGAAATCAGAGAATGAGGAGAAAAGATAGAAAGACATGAATTCTTCGTCTTCCATTTATTAGAATAGAGCAGAGAAAGGACAAACCAGGAGCAGATTCTCCACTGTGTTTTAACGTTTTACACCAACAGTCTTCCAACTGTAGCTACATGTTCTGGTCGTTACAGTCCAGTCTGAACACGCGTGCTGCAGGTGGGTTTCAGAACCACATTCAGCCCATTTCTGAATGTGGACGTAGCTTTAGAGGAACCTCCAGAACCAGAATCAGATCTGAGGTTTCCTGAACTAAAGAGAACAGGTTCAGGAAGAAACCTGACACCACCTGACAGCAGCTGAGAGGAGGGGCGGGGCTTCAAGCTGATTGACAGGTTGTTGATCTCAGTGACAGTTGAAAACCTGGAGGTCAGGTCATGTGACCTCGTGTTTTATAGGGAGACTTTTTGAAGGTGATTTTTATCGGTCCTGACAATGTGCAGCTGTTGGAGCTCTGACAGTTCTACATCTGCTTTAAAGCTGTTTGTTCCTCAGAGTTCAGTCCCTTCCTCCTTCCAGACGTGCATGACCCCCCCTCATCTGTCATCTATTGAAGCAGAAACTCTGATGGAGCTGAAGGGAGGGGCCTGACTATTTCCTGGAAACAGCTCCTTCTGATCATCAGTCAGACTCAGAGGAACAGAGTTTGTTCACATGCAGCTCAGGAAAATGGCTGACAGTGAAGTTGTGTTTCCATACAGTTGTGTTTCCATACAGTTGTGTTTCCATAAAGTTGTGTTCACAGATGGCAGATTTCAATGTTAAGTCAATGGTACACAGGCAATGCGAGGACCTGCGGTGCCATTTGAGTGACGTGCCGCGGCGAGACACAGTTACAAAATCTGATCTCTGTTGAGGTCGTCATGTCAACCAATCAGGGACTAGGCTTTGAGCATGTGACCTTTTCGGTGACAGTGGGTTGGAAACCCATCCAATTGTGGATGGAAGCAGGAGTTCTCCTCCTGAACTTCCATCCATCCATTTTCTTAACCTGCTGTACTTTTGGGGGCAGCGGGGGTTTCCAGAGTTCCTAACGAAATCCTAACTATGTGAATAAATACAATCCAACTGACATAAGTCATTCAGACCAAGGAGACGGATGAGAACAATACTTTGACAGGAGATACATTCACATTTCTGCCACGGTGCTAGCGCTCATCATCATCATCATCATCATCATCATCATCATCATCATCATCACCGTGGCTCAGAACATGAAACCTGTTGGTGACGTCACAAACGACATGAATTCACTGTCCTGCAGTCGCTTCAGTTAAGCTGAATTTATTTCAGCTAATAGAGTAAAGTAGAAACTGTTTCTAACACTGTAGATGATGAAGACTTCACTGAAGAAGAAGGAAGGAGGGAAGGAAATACCCAACTTCACACACAGACTCAGAGAAAAAGACAAGAACAAAAAGAAAGCCAGTGTAGAAAGATCTATCTCATCCAGATATGTCTCTTATTTAGCACCAGTCTAGAGAATGCAGTTCACGTCTATTTTTCCCAGTTTCTGCTCAGACCACAAACACACCACCCTCCTCTTCCTCAGCGCGTTCACAGATGCAGCAAGTCAATGATCAGGATGTGGTTCAAGTTTCAATAAACCCTGGAGACAATCGTGTTGTTTGAAAAGTAGAATCACCGCTCAGGAGTTCATCACAGTTCTCACGGTCAGTCTCAGGCAAACCAACAACATGAATGTGAATAAACACGCCGTCGTGGAAACGACTGGTCGAGTCTAAACTGGCTTTAGTGTGGGAGGGGCTAAGGATGAAGCCATTTTGGGGAATAGGGATTCTCCAGAGGAGCTGTGATTCAACAATTCTGCACTCTCAACCCCCACTGTAACCAAGACAACCAGGTCTCCCCAACAACACATCTTCATCACAGAAAACACTTCTGGAAACATTTCTACAATCGTTGAGGTTAAAGTATTTGTTTCTCTAAAATACTTTGTCTTAAGGCAGCAGATCAGTTTTTTATGTTTTGTATAATTTTAGATGATTTCAATGAGTTTTTAAAAGGAAATAAATCACAAAGACTCACTGTGAAGAAGTTGGAGCCACGTCTCCTTCTGCTCTGTCTGCTCTGACATGGAGGACACTCCCAAATTCTGAATAACCTGATCCAGAAACACCTGAACAGCAGAGCTCCGCCCCCTGTAGGTGTGTCTGTGTTAGCCCCTCCCTGTAATCAGACACCTGAGAGAGTCTCTGCTTTACAGGAAATGGTTCAACTGTTTTTCTTTATTAACCAAGTAGAAAAACGTCAGGAATCTGAAAAACAGCAGATAAAAAAATGACAGCAGAATGTGAAGAAAACCACAGGAACAGGAAACACTAACAAGGAGCACCAGTGTGTGTGTGTGACTGTGTGTGTGACTGTGACTGTAAAGCGCTTTGGGCCTTCAAGTAAAGTAGAAAAGTGCTACAGAAGTATACGCCATTTACAGTTAGAAACAATGTAAAAAATGAAAGCCAACCCCTCCCCCTCCATCCATAGACACATGGACCCCATGACCACACACACCATAGACACAGGCACTAAAGGTAAAGGCGTTTGCTTAGAGAGCGCTCCCTAAGGAAAAATCTGTTGCTCATATGTTGCTTGATCTCGTCTCTTGAGATCAGTTTGAGCGTCTCATATTTGTATCATTCTGTGATCATTTGCTTCTGAACTCTTCCTCCTAAGGCTCCCTTAGGAGGAAGAGTTCAGCTATAATGAGAAAAGACATCACTGAGACAAATGAGGTTGAGTTGAGATAACTGTTAGAGCAATTATTAAGAAGTGGGAGAGACGAACCTAAGACGCTCATGAGACAAATCTGAGAAGAATGAGTCCTAAAAGAGATCTCATTGTTGTCTGTCTGATGTCTCTTTCATGTCTAAATCATTTCTCTTGAATGTCTTACCAAAGCCGTTAATGAGAAGGATGTTTGAGATATATTTGAGAAAGAAAAGAGAATTTAGTTTTATAGCAGTGGTCGCCAATCCTGGTCCTCAAGGGCCACCATCCTGCGGGGTTTAGATGTTTCTTTGCTCCCCAGATGTGAATCAACAGGTGATTAACCACCTCCTGCAGAACTTGAGGAGGAAATTCAACCAGGAGCAGGAAAACAGCTAAAACATCCAGAACAGTGACCTTCAAGGACCAGGATGGGAGACCACTGATATACAGTAACAGTAAAAACAATACTAGAAATGGAAATGCTTTACACTTTATTTGGGCAGCACCATCATCAGTACAGCATTTCAACTGTGGTAGCAGTATTAGACACTTTTTAAAATATTAAATGCATTAAGTACACGAACCGTGGCGTACTCAATGTGGCTGACATGCTGGTCATGAATACTTCCAGATTTTAACCAACAAACACACTGACAGCACTGCTGAGGTACAAGGACAAAACAAGATTATGTAACCACATAAAAAAGTACCTGATAAAAGCATTCTCTGAAACTTACAGCCTATCAAATCCATGAACCAATTTGAGAACCAAATTAAGACAAAAAATAAGAAAAAAGATGGAAGAGAAACCAGTCTGCATGCTGTTAGGGATGGGTATCGTTAAGGTTTTAACGGTACCACTACTCTTATCGATACTGCTTATCGATCCGGTATTTTAACGGTACTCTTATAGATACTTTTTGAGGACGAAAAATAAATAACTAACCAATTTGAACATAAAGTGTTTTATTTCCTCACTATGCAACAACATTGTTTTTTTAACAAAACATTTTACTTTATACATGAGAATGTTCCAGACAGGATATTTATTTAATTATTTAATCTAATTGTTTTTATTATTTATGAGCGTGATGTTTCCTTTGATCTTTTGTCCATTTTCCACAACCTTGAATAGACTTTTCTGTCTGTCAAACACCAGAGTTAAGATGATGGAAACAAATTCACTTTGATGCAGACTCCTTTCTATTTATTCATTTTTCTTTAAATCCAGTAAACTCAATACATTATATTAATTTTACAAATGACAACTATCATTAGTTATTAATTATTATTAAGTATTAGGAAGCAGCTGATAGTGTTTCAAGGGTCTGGAATCATAAGCGGTGAATCTAAGCCCCGCCTCTCTACCTGTTTGTTTTGTGTAGAACACGCCGCCCCAGTATGTTCTACTCAAACATTGCAACATACGGTCATCGTAACAGCAAGGTGACAGGATGGTCGGGGCTCCTTGATGCAAACTTCATTAATTTTACGCAGAAACGGGTGTTCTTAGTGTAGGGCGCTCACGTGTTCCCCTACGAGATCGCCACTGACTGTGTGTGCGCTGCCTTGTCTTGTGTGTGTGCGCGCGCGGCACGTGCTGTCTGAACAACAGCCCCGCCCCCCGTGCACACAAATAGACAGACAGAGCTCTCCGCTTCAACGAGAATACCGAAATTAATATAATCATTAGTTAACGGAAAATTGACTGACTTGGTGAGTTAAATATGGAAGATAACGCTTGTGGGACACAAAAAGAAAAAGTATCTTCTCCAGTACCGATAGCAGAAGCATTCATGTCAGATCTTAAAAATACTGCGGTCTTGAAGAATGCGGCCCCGGGGCCCGTTCAAT
The DNA here is from genome assembly GCA_037389245.1 of Oryzias sinensis. Classification (NCBI taxonomy): domain Eukaryota; kingdom Metazoa; phylum Chordata; class Actinopteri; order Beloniformes; family Adrianichthyidae; genus Oryzias; species Oryzias sinensis. Next base: position 1,459,401 of record CM074491.1, read on the forward strand.
ACCGGGGCACGGTACCCATCCCTACATACTGTAGATCAGTGTTTTTCAACCAGTGTGCCACGTGGCAGATGGTCAAGTGTGCCGAAGGAAATTGCCCTCATTAACTGATCTAAAAAAAATTACCATCTCCAGGATTTCAGCTCTGTGTTCATCCAAACAGGCCCTGATAAAACGCTGAGGAGTAAGATTATAAAAGATTGTAAAATACTTTTTTCTTTACGTTTATTTTATTTTATTAAAGAAAATCTGATAAGAATTACGTACCGCGATTCAGCTGCAGCTCCGGCTGTATTTTGGAAAAGTCCCGCCCCTTTAACTGTCTCCACCAATCATTCTTGGGGGGCTTACTCACATGTCATCATTCTGACCAATCAGAAGTGGTTAAAGTCTTCACTTCCTAGTTCCGATTTAGCCCATAAAGTCTCTCAGTTCCAACAAAAATACCAGCTAAAGCTCGTCTTTATCCGTGGAGCTTTCCACAGAATCCGGTATCAGACCGTGGAACAAGTGAACAAAATACTGAAGCTCAGAAAAGCTATCTCCGGCTGTTTTATGCACTACATCTCCCATGATGCATTGGGTTGTGAGAGTGACAGCGCACAAGGAGATCTGTTGTTAAACGTCTTGAAACCAACGAACACACTTCAAACTGTTTTTAAATCTTCTCTTAACTTTTATTGCATCTTTTAGAAAAAAAACAGCTGCAGCTTCCAGCTTTTTCTGCCACAATTATCACAAAAATGCATGTGAGATCATGGAGGGGCTGTAGATCAATACAGACTAGGAGTTTCTCCTTTTTTTTTTTTTTTAATTTGGATGCTGGTGTGCCGCGGGATTTTTTTTAAGGTTTACGTGTGCCGTGCCTCAGAAAAGGTTGAAAGACAGTGCTGTAGATCATAGCAGTGGCCTTAGAACCTGCTCTGGCTCTACATTTGTGGACAAAGACTTTCTTCAGCCCTCTTCAATTTGTTCCCAACCAGGTAGAGTGGCGCATCTCAGGACATAAGCTGTAAGACAAGAACATTCAAATCTGGCATGAGTAAACTGATAATAGACAGCACATAACAAACAATAACACCTCAAGCTAGTAGCAAACTGTAGTTTTATAAAGCAGCTGCATAATGCTACCATAAGATTACGTTTCTGTCATCCCTAAAAGGAGCCACACGTCGTTTGAGAGGACATCTGTTTCAGTTAAAAGAATTGAAATGCAGCATACTATGGGCCTTAACTATTTAACAAATAAGGTTCAAATCTGTTTCATTTCATTTTTCATGATACAGTCCAGATCAAACATTTAACAAATGATCAAAAGTCACATTTTGCATGATTGGCTCTTAACGAGGGAAAAATAATACCCATGAGGGCTGATCGTGTCAGACGGCAAACTGTGGAAGAAGGTATTTCAACACATATATTGTATAATTAAGAAGTTTATGGTCAATATTTTTTGGATTGTTCAGAATATTTCCATTAGTTTTTTTAAAGTAGAGCACTGTGGCTTAGGTCTGTTCTGTTTGAGACTGAAGAATTACCCCTTAGTGGTACAAAAGTAAAGGTTGGAAAAAATCTAGAAAACTTCATAAAGCCACCCTTTAAATTGTATTTTATTTCTTTTACTGTGACACAATCTGGCTATTTAAACCAGATTACCCCAAAATAAGGCTTTTTCAAAGCTAAATTTTAGGTTAGCCAGGGCTGCTCATTCCTGGTCCTTGGGATCCATCACTGTTTTCTAGATCTCCAAGCCCTGCTAGCTGTTGATCAGCTCAACCAGATGTCTCCACATTCTGACTGGATGAACACACGTGGTCCAGGTGATCAGCAGCAAGCAATTCAGGGAGGCAGGCTGGTAGATCTCAAGGACCAGGGATGAGCAGCCCAGAGTTAGATTAATACAAAATTAATTAGAATAATTAACTGCAGGTCATGATTAACTAACACACCCAAAAATGAATCGCATGACAGCACTCATAAATATGTACCTTTGCAGAAACTCCAGGGTTGAAGCCAGCTCAGTTGGATAATGACTGTTAAAGCAGAAGTAGCTTCTGAACATCAGGCACAGTGCTGCAATGTTGTTGTGTACGATGGAGCGGTCCAAACTCAGCATGAACCTCCTTGGGGAAAAGCAAGACTGTCCTAAAGACAGAACAATGGATGAAGTAAACATGTCACTCATGTACAGTGTACAAAGACAAAACCTCTAGAATCATTTAACATTTGAAACTTTACTTACCACATACAATTGGAGTTACAGTTGGAGTTAACAGCACCTGCTGCAGCTGGACCTCGTCTGCATCTTCTACAAGAACATGGCATCCTCCTCATTAAAGTAGCAGAGCAGAAGAAAGAGCGTCTCTTTAACATCTCATCTCTTCTGAGCAGCTTCTGCTCTCCCCACATCATCTGCAGCCTTTAGAGTCTGGAAAAACGTCTTGCTTTCCTCAGAAAACGTACTCCATGGAATTTCAAAGCAGTCCTCCAGTCAATGTATGTACAATCCTCGGCTTCTGGGAGATGTGGATGATGAACTTCTCTGTGACAATAACAAAAGTGATGATGATTGTGCTGGTGAGGTCTCAACAGATGAAGATGCGCTGTTCTCTGGCGTTTGGTCTGCAACAAAAAACAAACAAACAGTATGAGTGTATTAAGTTTACACTGTACTGTCAGTGTGTTACCCATTCATATTCATGTCCACTTCCATGCATTACAAAAACTCATTTGTAATGTTTGAGACTCACATTTCAATTTCCAGAAAGCCAGACGTTTCCGGGTTTGAACAGGTCTCTAAGCTGCAGGTCAGCCTCTTCTATGAATCTAGATCCTCATCCAACTCCATTTATTCCAATGGACTGCAAGTGTTCTTCCAGGTAGGACTTCCATAATGGCAGTGTGGAGGAACATGGCTTCTGATTCACTCATTTTCACATGTGAAGAGTTTAGATCACCTTGAATCAGAAAGTAAAATGTACACACATTTGATACAGCACAAAGTAAGATCTGGAAAGGTTTTTAAATATGATTTATATGATTCACTAAAATCCTCCTACATATCAGTCATGACATTTTTGGCTTAGCTACACAAACAAAATGTCAAACACATGTCCATAACCAGTTTCAAAAGATTACAGGCCAAACGTCTGCAAGATGATCTTTTAAACAAGATAAAAGTCTTTACAGCTGTTGAGGTGAACAGGGGTTCTATTATATTTTCTATGTTCCTGTTATTCTGCATTTAATGGATTCTATATATGCATGTATATTGTAATGCAGAAATCTGCTTGATTCCTGCATTCAGTAACAGATAATAGGTACCAAGGTCACCAGTAGGCCTGTTTGTGACTTTAGTCTCTGTTTTCTTTCTGTACTGGAGTGTTTATGGAGACACAACACCTGGGGCCTGTTTCAGAAAGGAGGTTCAACCAACTCTGAGGTTAAACTTGAACTCTGAGTTGGTCAATCGAGAGATTGACAACTCTGAGTTTTCAGTTTCAGAGCAGCTGATCCGCGTTAGATCAATCAACTCTGAGTGGACTGATTCGGAGGTGAGCGTGAGCACCGCGTCTATAAGAAGCCATTATCAATGGAGCGCAGATATCACGAGTCACCATGGCAACCGTGAAAAAAAGAGGTCTGCGTATTTTTCTCCAGCTGAACTTGACGTGCTGCTGCAGAGTTACAGTGAATATGAGCACATATTCCAGAAGAAAAGCAACACCGCTGCATCTGCAAAACAGAGACAGTTAGCGTGGGAAAACATAGCTGCTCAAGTTAATGCCTAAGTTTGCATTTAAATCATTGTTATAAAATATTGGCTGTAATAACTTTTTAAATAGCGTAAGGAGTGAAATAAAAAATGGCTATATTTAGGTGTACTTTTGAAGTGTTATTCCTGGTGTAAATGCATGAAATGCTGCATAGTGTACGGAACCAATCTGGGGGGGGAAATGCCTTTAACGTCGGTAATGTTTAGAGGACTTTTTTGTTAACCTTCCCCTCTAGCAAACGTTGGTCATTTTAATATTAATACATGCAATTGTGTTTTTAAAAGTGAACTTTTGTCTACTGTTGAACCTTTCGCTGCGCAAAGACTTCCTTCTTTTCTCTCGTCTTTGCGACAGTGGTCAGAAGCGCAGGGGAGATTTCCTTCAGGGCCGAAGGGAATTCTCCTTCGGGGTTCACTTCCTGTTGGAAACCCTCAACCTCCAGAGCGGATTAAGAATGACTCCAAAACAGTTATTCTGGGAATGACACCTTCTCCGTCCTCCTCATCCGTGCTCACCCCCCCCCCCCCCCATCTGCACCTGCAATCGCCCGTCCCCTTGTCTCTCGTGGATCGCACCCCGCTCAGCACACACACACACACGCTGCAACACTACCCCTGTATTGATCAAGTGGTATAGGTTTATATGGGATTAAGAAAGTAAGCAGTGCTAGAAAATTGTGTTTCCAAAAAGTAATTGTTACATTAATCTAATTCAATGTCCCTGATTTCATTTTCATGTAGATGCAATCCTGCAGGAATTAAAAGAACATGGCAGCAGCTAAAAATGAAGTATAAAAACATAATTCAATCAGGTCAAATGTGAGCATGTCATGGATGTAGGCTTTGTTGACAATATTTGACATATGAAACATCTACATAGCAAGACCTAATGTTTATTTTCATTTTGTATATTTGATTGACTGCAACGAAAAACGGTAACGCTCAAACAAAAACGTTTGGGGAAATGACAAAACATCGAGTCTTCTCAAAATCGTCGTACAAGGTAAATGTAATTCTCTATGAATTAATGCAGCCTCCTCGTCTATTGGGTCCTCCAAAAAAGGACAAGCCATTCTTGTCACTTAGATCGTGTGACGGAAATGTGGGCAATGAAGGTTAAAGCGAAACATACCGCTTCGTCTTTAAAAAGGGGAGGGGACCGGCAAAAACTTCGAGTTTGGAAAATAAAACCTGCTCCCGACCAGGTTAGGTTCACAGCATAAGTAACCATGGATACTGACTCCGAGTATAAGTTACCTCTCTTTCAGAAACGGGTTTGACTTACTCTGCTTTCTCTGGTTTAACAAACCTCCCATTCTGAAACGGAAAACCCAGGGTTTCCCTGATTTCAGGGTTAACGCACTCAGAGTTTACACTTAACCTCCTTTCTGAAACAGGCCCCTGCAATGCAGACTAGACAGAAACACACCATTCTAATGACGTATCTAGTATGTTTACATCTTCCCTTACTGGATAATAAAGAAGCCTTTTAGCCTTGAGGACAGAGAGAGAGGACAGCCACAGAGACTAACAGGTCGTGTTTCTCCACTTCTTCCCTTTTGGAAAAGGTCTGAACATTCATATCACGCAGTAGGGACTGCAAAGCGTGTCACTGCGCATCCCGTTCACGCATGTTCAGTCTGCCATTGACAAACTCTGCTTCCGCATGGGAAAATTTACGTAGTTAATATATGCGTCGCGCTGCATTTTGGGATATCGATTACTTTGACTTTCATTCAGAAAAATAAAGTGTATTTACCGAACATTTTTATGAACCAACCCTGTTTTTTTTCTGATTTTGGGTCGATCTCCCAGCTTCGTGAAAGTTACAAGGTGAGTAAAATCTCCAAAATCACACCCTAACATTAAGGAAACATCCGGAAACCCCCGGAATTCGATTCTACAGACTCGATTCTCTATAGAAACGTCTAGAAGAATTATCTAAATGAGCGCGAAAATGAGCGATCACTTGTTAAAAGAGGCACATTATTTTCCTCACTTTACATTAAAACTACAAGGGCAAAGTTAAACTGATCACCGATTTTAGAGAGTTGTAAGAAAATACATAGAAAAAAATCTTTTAATTAAAGGTTACCTGTAAATGTAGATAAAAATGTCTGTTATTTACAATTTTTGTGCTATTTAATTTAACCATCTGAAAATACAGGGAGAATGTAATCCCATGTTCTATGATTCCACCATGATTTATAAATTTATGTTTCAAAGCAAAAATACACCCAAAAAGTAATTATTTATGCAAAAACACAAAGCCATTATTCACAATTACTTCAGAGCTCACTTATTAGTTACTTTTAATCTTAGTGACACTTTTCTGTGAGTGGCATGTTTTGTTGGGACTCGAGAATCAACAAGACTCTTTCAACTTCTCCCCCCCAGAAGAAATAGCAAATATAAGAAAAACGTTTCTTTTCTTGATTTGAGCCATTTTTGAATGAATGTTAGTCTTTTTTCAGATGGCTTCATCAGGGCTGCATGTAGATCTGTCAGAGGGAATCTTAGCAGCAAACTGTCAGAGCTCCAAGGCAGATCTTCAATAGGAACATTTTCCAACTAAGCCAACTGAAAAAGGAAGGGTTGACATCTTCAAACAAAGATGCCCTCAGGTGATGAGATGTTTAATCCCAGAAAATGCACCAGATATTACAGAGAAAAACTTGGACAGGAAGTAGAAGAGACTCCTTAGTGAAAGAGAAGATTATCGGAAAAACAGCAATCTCGATGAATGGAATTTGAGACCATACATCCGTCCAAATGTTCTTGGCCAGCGGTCAACAGAAAGTAACAGTTCTTTAGATGCTGTACCTAACCGGGAATATTTGATCCTTGACGATGTCAATAAGCAGTTAGCCAAAGAGGTTGCCCAGCTGGAAAAGGAGAGAATCACCAAACAAAACCAAAAATGCAGAACGGCGAGAAAAACGACAGTGAAAATATCAAGGAGTTACGTTCAGAAAAAAAGCATCTTCAAACTGAAAATGAGTCTCTCACAGAAAAGCTAGAAGAAGAAAAAATGCTGTAAAAAGGTTAACATTGGAGTCTAGCAGATTAAAATCAAAGATGGCACGCTTCCAATTTGAAGCAGAAGAAAAGGAGCAAAGTGAGGGACGACATGAACTGTCAGACAAGTTAAAAATAAACAGCTGAGAGAGGTTCATGCTAATTTGACTGATCAAATTAAAGAACTTAAAGATGATTCTGTTCAGCTTTTCAATGAAACAGGGGGTTATTTGCCAAAAGTTAATAAGTGTGTGTGGGACATTTTAAATTGTAATGTGGCTCATAGTCAGGTTGGACCTGTGATGAAGACGGTGTTTCAGTTATGTGGAAAAAGCTGCAACTCATTGCCCTGCGAGTCCACTGTTAGAAAGATGGACAAGCAAAGGCTCCTTGTTGTTGCTCAAAAGCAACTTTGTGAAATTAGAGAGCAAATTAACACCAATTTACAGACAGACGAGACCCCCAAATATGGAGAAACATATTGTGCATCTGTTTTGGATAATGAGGAGAACAATTCATATCTGTATGCGACATATGTCGGACAAGTCGGCATCCACAACCCTAGAGAGACCTTTCAGCAAATACTGGAAGATGTAAATGATTCATGCACAATGGCTGAAAAAAGTGATGCAACATTGCTTCAACTATGTCTGATAGGGCAGCCACCGAAATAAAATTCAACACCTTGCTTGAAAATTATAGGAAGGAATTTCTGCCCCTCTACAAGGGGGATGCATATAATGATTTAACAGAAGAGGAAAAGGCAAGTGTATCAAAGCTACATAACTTTTTTTGTGGTTTACATCTCCTTGTTGGAATGGCAGACACTGTATCTGCAGCATTGTTGGCCCATGAGCAGCTGCATTTTTCTACAGAGGAACTTTTGGATGGTGAAAGTGAAAAGACCCATGGGGAGAGTGGAACAATTAGATTAGTACAGACTGTGAGGTCCTGTCCAAGGGTGGTGATGAGAGATCAGGTGTTCACAGACACTGGAGAACACATTTGGAACGAATGCATCTTTCCCAGCACCTCCCACTAATCTAACATTTTAAAGGGAACAGGTTCAATATAATTATTTTTCTTGGTGGGAATGTGTTTTTCTTAAGTCAGCACATTGTTGAGTGCTTGGAAACAATAAAGGACCCAAACAGACTTGTCAAACAAGTTCTGAAAGACGCTGAAAATGAATACTACCTCGCAGGTTGCAAAGCTCTTGGGCTTTTGCGGAAACTTGTCACCCCTCCACTGTGGCGTCTAACAGGAGGAGATGGACACATCCTTGACCTAAACACCTACTACAAAAGTTTGGTCGGTTTCCTTGGAGAGTACTCTAAGGATGAAGACTCTCTCTTCATCTTCATGCAGGAGGAACGTCTGTTTCCAGACCGTCTCATTGAAAAGGATGAAGTTTTTCAATCTCTCACCAAGAAAAGTGATTATGATGAACTTTGCGGTCAGTTGCTCCAACCAGTACTGCTGGCCCTCAAAACTTATTTGGAAAAGTCTGTCAAGGAACATCTTCCTGGGGGGAATTTTGGGATGCAGGAGAGCATGTGAGAAGATGAACTAAAGCAGCTCCAAAACACAACAAGGATCCAGAAAGGAGATTCAGTGTGTTAGACTATCTTGTTCACCATAGGCCTAATGCATCTGCTGTTCCAAATGAAGCATATCTGATGTCCTCCTACAGTAAGACATCAGAGTGGATGTCTCAGTTATCTCCAGAAAAGCTGGAACAACTACTAGGTGATGTAAGAAAAAGAAGAAAGGAGCTGGAGGCTGAATCCAAAGTAAGGGAGGCCAGCATCACAGAGAGCCATGAAGAGAAGCAACTAAAAGCAGTGGAGGCTTTGGCAGAAAGCAGGAGAAAACATTTGAAAAGAAGAACAACTTGACTGAAATAATCACTGATGCAGGTCTTTGGCAATCAGAGAAAGATGATAGTAACATGGAGAAGTGTGACAGTGATGCTGAGAGATTCAGAGCTCTAACAAATCAGCTTCATTTCCAGCAGGAAGTGCTGCAGCAGGACCCCAGGGGAAGGACGGATGTTTTCATTGTTTCCAGAATAGACAGTACAGGGAAAGCTAGAAATAAGCCATGGACTGAACTTAAAGATAACTTGATGTTTCTCATCCAATCTGCTGTGGCTGCAGGTTCTTCTCAGAGTCTCCAAGTGTGCCCAAGAAAAAGGACCGTCCCATCCTTACCAGGTAAAAGAGTACGCCACTCATCTGCAGATGGTCAAGTCTACATTGGAGAAGTTATTTCCCAAGTCCCTGGACTTCCATCCTGGTTTAATGTAATTTATGAAGGAGATGAAGCTGTGTAGAGCTACAAACTGATGGATGGAGGTCTGGAGATCATCATTGAAAGCTCCTGACTGTTGCTGCGTTATTGAGTATTGTGGATGTTTGGATGATGGCTAATGAAACTAAAAAGAAAAGGTTTATTCACTGGAAATGTGTGTGTTTTACTCTCTTAAATTGCCTTAGAGCACATGTGTCAAACTCAAGGCCCGGGGGCCAAATGTGGCCCTCAATGTCATTTTCTGTGGCCCACGAGAGCATCAAAGTTTTTAATTTCTTAAAATGAAATTAAAAAATTGGTGTGTATTTATTCATATCTAGGGGGAATTGGACTTGAAATATCGGATTGGGCAACTATACATTAGGACTTAAACACTGTCAATAACCTGTTAGAATCAAATTTGAAAGGATTCATGCTAGAGTAACAAGCAAACATGTGTTTTCTATGCAACTGTAATTGTCCCTTTAAAAAGTTATAATAAATAAATAATGAGTTATTTAACATTAAGGATTAGTTAATTAGTTTATTTTTCATTACTTTAAGTTACATGTATAAGTTAATGTAATGAAAAATAAACGTAACTAATCCTTAATGTTGAATAGTTACATGTATAAGTTACATCTGGCCCTTTGAGGACAGACACTATGCTGATGTGGCCCCCAGTGAAAATGAGTCTGACCCCCCTGTAGAGGAGGAAAAAAACTGATTTCTAAACATTTAATCAAATGTCGCAATTAATTAATTACCCTAATTATATTAATCTAAATTATATTAATCGAAATCCTATCAAAAAAAAAAAAAACATTTTTGCTCATTTTATATTTTGTGCCTGTAATTACCAAGTTTTCCCATTGTTTTCTATTCGCAAAACAATAGTGATCATTAAGACTTAAATTTTAATAACTTGCTTAATTTTAAGTCTATTGAGCTAATTGTTTTTTTTATTTTGTTCAGAATTGAAAGCTCTATCATCTGTAGTCACTTTGTCTTCTGTCTGGGCCTTAAAAATGTTGGGCTTGTGGTCCCTTCATGCAGACTCTAGTGTTCATTTCATTCTTGTACATCCTCAACCATCTGAATCTGTGAAGGCCAGACGGGGGGGCCAACACAGCGTAAAACTTGCACATACAGTGAAACTGCACATTTTGCAGTTTGCAATAATGGAAATGGTCTGTGAATGGATGAACCCTGCAGACCCTAAGAGCAAAATGTCTTCCAACAGTTCCTTAGCACTCACGCGTTTGGAAAAATATCGAGGCTCATTCTGTAAACTCTGCACTGCAAATAACTCTTCAATGTGTCTATGTTTTATTACAAAAAGCACACGTTAACCTTTTTAAAATGAAATAATTACTTATACAGCCAAAGCCACCGCGAGTAGCCCAGACGTCTGCAGTACTAGCGGAGCTAGCTTAAAACACCTTTAGCATTCAACTGAGTTCAGAGTTGGAGGAAAGAAATCACAAACTTACCGTGCAAACTTCAAAGATTTTACTTGAATATTTTTCAGACAAGCAAAAAATGTTGGAGATTCATTCCACGGATTGTTAAAACGCAGAAAAAATACGACAAACGCTCGTCAAAAGTCTCTCGTTCTCTGCACTTCTCCCGCTTGCAGATTCCGGTCCGTTGGTGACGTCACCCACTGAGTTTTCCCTCCCCCTGTGACCAACCAATCAGAAATCTGTGTCACGTGAGGCTGTGATACAGTTTAAAATTCAAATCGGGTTACTCCAGGCTTCTGTTTGTTCAATATGATGCAGACTAAAATCAAGAAAAAAGGAAATATTTTCAGCTTGTAAGGCTGCATGAAGGGGGATTTTTAAAGACAAAGATAAAGTAACTCAAACTGAACCCCATAAATCTGTACCACCCTAAAGTTGATTTATTTATTTGATTATTTTTATTTATGTGTTTTGTTTGTTTCAAATGTAAAATCTATTTTTTCTTCACTTTAAGGTGATCCAAATTTGATCCCAAATGTCCTTTAGTTGTTTAGTTCAGACATTAATGTGTTAAATGTTTTATACCCACCAACATATAAGTGTGCGTATATGCACTTGTGCGTGTATGCATGTGTGCCAGTGCATGTGTGTGTGCCAGTGCATGCATGTGTGCCAGTGCATGCGTGTGTTTGTGTTTAACTAAACCTAGCATCATTAACCCAACATACATTCTTGTTCATTCATGTTTATCTAAGCAGTCAAAGAAAAGTTTATTAAATCGACACTGCAACGTTGTCTTGAAATTTCACGTTTTTTAAAAAGTTTCAAAAATATTTCTTTTGAGGACATGACCGTCTTAATGATTTAACTTTTTTTCTCTTGAAATTGTAATTAAGTTATATAAATGTAAGCAATAAATGACTTTTTTAAGTTGAACATAAATAAAATAAACAAGAAAATATTATCTTCTTGAGATGAACTGTAATGCTGTCATCATGAGACTCATTTTAGGGCTTGTACTTCTCTCATTTTTCTTTTTGCTGAGACAATAAAAAAAGGCTAAAACAAGATCTAAATTATTGAGCAACGAGAGACAAAACCCTTTATGTCTTTCACTGAGACGTAACTGAGATAGGGATTTGAAGTAAGGATATCAAACACAATATGGCTCATTTTTCTGTTCATTGAGATCTGGAGAAGAGACAGTTGTGAGAGAATTCTGAGATCTCAAACTGTGCTCACTGTGAGACAGGAGAAATGTTTGAGAAGAATGAGAAAAGCAGTTTAGTCTCAAACAGTTCTCATTCATGTCTAGGAGACGTAAATGTGACAGAAATGAGATCTCATCTTCACTTTTGCTTTGCTTTACTACAGACCCAAAGCACTTTAAGGTCTGGTTTACAGCAGAAACCTTCACATGTTTATCTCATTATGATGCATGGAAGACACTGAGGATGTTCAGAGATCAGATTCATTCATTATTTTACACAAAAGCATCAGGAATCCTGTTCATCAGATCATTCAGTCTCTGCTGTATTAACTCCACCCCCTCTGCAAAAACTACTTCTGTGACCCAGATTAGTTCAGGGGGGGGAAATAAAAACAAGAATCAAACTAGAGGATCTTTTTATAATTGTCTTGATGAAAATAAGAAAATATCATCAGATTTAGGAGGCCTGAGCTGTCTGTCTGTTCACTGACACATGGGTGTTCTGTCTGCTGCCAGCTGCCCGGGGGCTGAGATAACAAACCTGCTCCCCCTCCAGGCTATGGTGGGGGCGACCTCAGCCTGGTGACCCGTCCAGGAAGCATCCCTCCTTCATCCAACAGCAGATGGATGAGCTGCAGCAACTCTGCAGGTTAAGAAAATGGATGCAAGCTTCTACCTGTTCAGAGTTGTTGGTCATGTGACCCATTTAAGCTGAGAAAGGTGGAACCAGCTCCTCCAGTTCCTGTAAACGATACTGATCATCAGATACTCAGAGGAACAGAGAGTTTTTCAGGAAAATGGCTGACAGTCAAGCTGAGAAGCTTTTCTTTCCATGTCTGTTAGAATCACAACCTTTCAAATCCACAAGATCCTAAAAGTGAAGCAGAACCACTGAAGAACAAATGGATTTGATGATGATGAGTTCTTAGTTTGGTTATAGATTGTACTTATATGGACAGATGGTGAAAGCTAAGAAAAGCTAGAAGTCTGGCTGTGAACAAGTCAGAACAAGCAGAGATTTGATCCCAAAGCTGGTGGGAAGCTGAAAGAATGTGGATCTTCCAGATGATCTGAGGGACTTTTTCTGTGCCGTTGAGGGAGGAGCAGCTCCAGTCTGGAAGAATGTTCTGCAGCAGAACCACATTCCTGAAGGACTTCCTTGTTCCTCAGTAACAGGGCGTGTCTGATTCTGCAGAACATCAAGGTTTCCTGCAGCTGGATGGAAGGAGTGCTGCCCCCTGGTGGACAGGAACTCAGCAGTGCAGCTTCAGGATGGAG